>OZ026494.1:6525319-6550319 GCA_964019985.1 Aurelia sp. 4 Dawson et al 2005 | reverse complement strand
ATCTTCAGAGCAACTGATTAGATTTTAAAGAGTAACCTCTATTTATAGCGAAAGCTAAGTCCATATAAGGTTATGTAGTTAAACTATATCGTTATTGTCTTTATAAGGTTCAACAAAGTTTGTTTCTTTCGTTGTTGTGTTGTGTTGTGTTGTCTTCCTGTTCATTGTTGTTTGACGTTAGATACACCTCTGTGTTTTGTCGTTGTCGTTGTTGTTTTTGTCTGTAGTTTGTTTCTTTCGTTGTTGTGTTGTGTTGCCTTCCTGTTGATTGTCTTGACGTTAGATACAAATCTGTGTTTTGTCGTAGTAGTTGTTGTTGTTGCTATTGTCTGTTTCTTTCGTTATTGTGTTGTGTTGTCTTCCTGTTCATTGTCCTTTGACGTCAGGTTGTAAATCTTTGCTATGTCGTTGTCGTTGTTATTTGTTGTTGACTCTGTGATGCTCTTTGTTTGACGTCAGATTACGAGCTTCGCATTCGGTTCGCTTCGCTTCGCTTCGCTATATATATATATAGATATGTATATATATATAGATATGTATATATATATATATATATATTTATATGTATATATAAATATATATACATGAAACATGATGTAGCAGAAAAAATTCAACCTAATTATTGTCGAAACTAAAGTAGATCGTAAGATCTATGCGTAGATCATAAGATCTATGCGAGGCTGTAACGTATACCACCCGAAAGCTCAAGCAATCATCTTTCCATTGATAAGTTGTTGGTATACAGTAAAGGAATAGCTCATCGCTTAGCTTAAATCCAAGAAGCTAAGTAACCCGATTTCAAATGCAGCAAGCTGTAAGGTTAAAATTGAGACATTTTTATCGTGAGAAGTTGCAAAACAGATTTGATGGAAACATTCCAGGTCTAGAAGTACTTGAGGTGATGTTCTTTGGTAACAAAAAACAAATTTACTCCCATCATTTTAAGAACGATAAGATGAGCTCTCGCAAAGATTAATTTTTGCTTATGCAAACGTCCTACCACTTCCCTGCATCGAAAATTGGCCATACTTACTAAAACGTCAATAAAATGGTCAATGATTCAATCAATTTGCCTATGCTGAATCTCATTAGAAGAAGACATATTCTGCTTTCAAATGTATACTTTTGACCTGTCTCAAACCTATTCATTTTTTTAAACCTTCAATTATAACTGCATTGCGTTTTTTTTTTGCTCAAACACCCTGCATAGCAAGAATAACGGCAACTTACCACAGTTCAACAGAAACTTATGGAGAAACAGGAAAGACAATAAATTTTGTGCTTTAGGAGAGAATGAATACGAATATAAAGAGAAAAGACCTTCGAAAACTAATCAGGGTACGAAAATTGACATCTTAAGGCCATAAGTCAATAACGAAGCCCCCGTCTAAATTTGACCTTCATTCCTGTCCTCCCTGGGTTCATGCAGTGCGTAAATATTAATAATGGCATAGATAAGGGTCACGCTATCTCTTAGAGTGAATTGCCACTAATTTTGTTTGCCAATAAAAGCACACTCCTATCAAAGTTGAATAGAATCTACCCGAATGTCACACGGGAATACTCAAGGAAGGAGATAAATTCATCAAAACAAAGAACTTTTTTGCAGAAGTTAGATGGAAAAATCAACTTCGCTGTTGTTCATGGCTACATGTTTGCTACAGCTGCTTTCTTCCGTGACTTTGCGTCAGGATTTGCTCAGCCTAAATGAATTTCATTCCTTTAACTGAATTCAAGCAGTCGAATGCTTCACACCATAGTGCGTGCCCACAGCACAACAATGGAGATGTGGAACGGAGCAATTATCAGGTTACCTGTTAGTTTTATTATCCTAAGGTTGTGTAAATGCAAGGATTCATTCTGCTATTCAAGCATAAGAAGGTAGTAGTAACGAGGAAAAAATGAATTTACCAATCAAGGTAACATTATGGAGCAATTTTTGACGTTTTTTATGAACTGTGACAAGATATGCGCCCAGCTCACGTAAGGCGATGTTTGATGATGATAAGCGTAAAAGGCATAGTTAAATAACAAAACAGCCAGGGTTAAAATACACTAAATGCATCGGGCATAACCCTTCATCGCCGTTCCACGATGATGCTAGTTGATGTCCATCTTTAATAGCAAGAATAACGGAAACTAAAAGATTAATGCCGTCTCCTAAAACATTCCTCCGCATGGACAAGGCGAAAATTGCTGATGTTTTTGCTTTGAATTAACGGTCGAAAGATATTCCGCTGCTCATCATGGCTCATCGCTTTGAATTTAGCGGTCAATCAAAGAGAACTGATGCCATTTTGTTACAAAATCTGTCCTTCTTATAGCAAATATCACACAAACACACATCTATACTAACATGATTATGGTTGTGGGGACTTTGCCATACTGCATACATTTTGGGGACCACTTGATGTTTGAACATAACTTGACAACAGTAAGTAGCAGCTAAGAGCTGGTCAAAGGACAACAAAGACCTTCACCTTGCACCCGTTTTAGTTGCAATACACCTGCTAACGAAATTTGTGTGTCTAAATTGTGTGAACTGTTAGTTTTACACCAAAGTTATGGGGACACATTTTCAGTTTAGCATTTACTGGTCAGAAATACCTTACTACAGAAGACTTAAGTGAATTTTCCTGAGAGTTAACCCAACAGCATAAGTAAAGCTACGGCAAAAGTACCTAATTTCGTAGAAAATGACAACTTTCGTTGGGAAATTAAAAGGAAGCAACGATTTCCATTTCTCTGTCATGAAGGTGAAGGTGAATGCGAAGTTGCGTTTTTCAGCGCCAAGCGCAGGGATTGCAGAAATATAGCAGACCTAATCGAGTCCGCGACCCCTTGACGCTCAAGTGGTTGGGCCGTACCGGGACTCAAACCCACTCCGCCTGACTGTTCTGGCTGCAATGTCAGAGGATAACACCACGGCGCCACAACACCTTCCATTGAATCATGAGGATACAGTTGGTCTCTCCAAATTTCCCCTTGAAAACCCATAACAAAATTTATGATTTCGCATTTCAGAACAATATCACTCATGACTACAATTGCCATGTTCGATGCTATGATATTACGACTGCCTTGCTTGGACCATGCCGATTTCACAGTTGTCCATGAGCATAAATTTCTCAAGGGAGGCGTCATTGCAACTCATCATGGAGTTACTGATATCAGTCGTATGATTAAATGCGTCGAGCATCAGGAATGCCGATCTTACAATATTGACAGAGCCTCAGGAGAGTGTCAGTTGAATAGTAAAGTAGTTGGAGATGCTGAATCCATGCTGAGTGATGGAAATGGTTGGCTTTACAAGTCAACTGATTACAGTGAAACACTGGTAAGTTATGATTTGGCAATTATGCTTTCTTGTTGGCTTGAATTAGCATTTTTAAATTTTGCTATGTAAGTTGCCAACATTAAATAAAATGATAATAATAATAATAATAATTGTTTGTGCTTCATTTTTAATCATTTATGAGCCATCTTTTCTAGGACAAATAAATTATCTAACTGGCTTCGGCATTTCTTCTTTGACTTTCGCCATTCCTTGGCTTTGGTGTTATTGTAACATGGTTTTGAATTATTTTGTTCTTCTGGAGTTTAATTGGCTTTTATTTCCATGGATAATATTTTTTTCCAAAAGAACCACATTGGCGAGTGTGGGGCGAACCCATTTCGATTATTATCAACATACTTCATGTTAAGACCTTTATGTCACTTTAGTTCGTTGTTTCTCTTGCAAGATTCAACATTTTCTCTGTAGTTACAAGTTAATTCGGCTGTTAGTTTTTTTACAAGAGACAATAGCTTTTTTCCCAAAGATTACAATGTTGAATTTTTATTTTTTTTTCATGTGGGATTGTGGGTGAACTACCTCGAATATTTCGCAGCCCATCAACAGGGTCGGCAATGACCTTATCTTTGAATCAAATTATCAACGAATGAATTAGATGGTGTGTGCAGCATTTAAAAGTCCCAAAAGAACCAAACTGAAACCAGATTTCGACGTTTGAAAACCATGGAAATCTGACTCTGCAATTAAGTCTTGATTGACTGCAGCTAAAATATTTCACGAAATATCAACATAACTTCTTCCAGGAATTTCTTGAGTTTCTGAAAGTGAAAACAACGATAGAAGCTTCACCCTGTCGAGTAAAGCCAGTCATCCACCTTTCCGAAGAAATTTGTAGCAATGTTGGTATGCCAATGCCACTTGATCCACATCCTTGTGTTGAATGGCCAAACAGTCTATCATTGTTAGAGCATTCTTTAGAAAGGACCATAGATCAAAAATTTTGAATAATGAAACCTCTAACTTTTCAGGTTGGTCCAAATTGCATTGAGCTGAATCCATGTCCACCTGGAATTCTTTGTCGTGACGCCTGCCAAAGTCCATTCTATGAATGCGTGTTTTGTGAGCCCCAACACACTGGTTTGCACTGCAATTCTCGCAGAGGTGAGTACCTCCTGAATATCAGTGTTTGTCTCTTGCAAGATTTATAATAGACACTTCTCAAGATAGATCTTTGGGTGCCATACGTCGCACATCAATACAGGGAACATATTTTTAGAGGTATTTGAAATTATACGGAGGAAAATATACATTTCTTTGACCTTTCACCTTTTGAAATACGAATTTATAATGATTTCGAAATGCTGGAAGAAATGCATTCAATCTTTTGATAATCATGAAATATTTAAGAATGGCTATTTTAAAGTTCAAAATGATAAAAATTCAAAATGAAATATGGAATGACTTTACCCTTCCATGGACCCTAACAATAGACCGTTGCACAGCACAAAAAATTTAAACAAGCAAAGTTCAGAATTGGTCAAAATATTAACAATGGTCACGCTTTGAACGTTTCCTTAAGATGGCTGCTAGGGGCAACTGCCATTGTAGATTCTTATAACTTACAATTTTCCAGCAGAGTGAGAGTAGAATAAACATGAGATCATAGCTAATTACCAGCTATGAGCAGCAGTACTTCACGTGGAAGTACAACACCCCTATCCTTTTTCTCACCTAGCTGGTATGTGGCTTAGTGGCAGTGACACAAAAATGCTGCATGTCGGTAAATGAAAGCCAGCAAAGCGATCTTTTTAGTAATGCTCTGGATTTGTAGGTAATTTGTTAATGCAGAGCTGGCACCTCCCCTCCCCAAATGAAGAAGTCCCACAGAATTCGCCGATTTGTCTCCCGAAAGATTTAAGTATTTCAACAATAGGAGTAATTAGAAGACAGTCTCCAATTAGAATGAATTTTGAGTTGACATAGTTCTTATTCCTTTCTTCAATCGATTATCGGTTATTTTTTATCACGAAAGCAAGAAAGCAAGAAATGTCTTCTTTTCTCATCGTCGTTTTCATTCCAAGACCTTTTTTCTTCAATGGTTCTAGATCAAGATCACTGTACGTCAAAGCCTTGCAAAAACTCTGCAATCTGCAATACCACGAGCAATGGCCACACATGCAAATGCCCAGCTGGTTATACTGGAAAGAACTGCGAAACTGGTAAGACACAGCGCAGCGAGAAGGTCCATTCATTTGCAGAATTTGCTTCTTTTTCAGTGATTTGAGTCTGCATTTAAAATTTGATGAGCTCATTCCAATAGACAAAATCGGCTGCGACGGTCTGCTTACACCCATCAAAATCATGTGATCAATCTCTTGGTAGAGCACCTTTTGATTTCTCAAACAAAAGTCTTGCCATATGAAAGCTGTGACATGATGAGTGCAAAAAGTAGCATAAAAGCTTTCCAAGAGTATGGTCACACGACTAGAAGTAAAGCAAACCTTAGCCAATTAGGTTTTCAATGCTACAAACAGAAAATTTTTCAACAATTGATGTCAGTTAGAGCCCATTAACTGTAGTTAAAGACCCATTACTAACCATGACGCTTAGTGCGCCGAATTAAAAACAAGGCAAAGGCAATTTAGGCCGACAAGGATTTCAGATAATACGAAAATCGAATTTGGTGCCACGAAGGATCATGGTTAGCAATGGGTCTTTAATACTACCCCATAATTTACCCAGTAATCTACCCACCTTTAATCGGCCATTCCTTTCCGTCCAAATGGAAGACTTCCTGGAGAAAGCACCAGTAGAATACCTACAAAGACGAGCGAAAACAACAAGCAAGATTCAACTTTGTTCTCCTCCCTATAGGACTAATGGAATTTTTCATGTTTTTTTTCTCCCCTTGGGAGCATAACATTCCCCTGAAACGGCTATTCATGCTCGGGAGAAGAGTCTTCCGTTCCCAAAAGAGATAGCGTATGCTAAGGAGTACTGACGTTATCGCTGTGTGGCAAACATATCAGGGAAAGTTGCTCGTAATTGTAGCACGTTTTTTATGAATTCTCAATAGAAACTTTTTTCAAAATCTCTTGCAGAATCTGAATGGAATGAGAGATTTCTTCCAGGAAAAATTCTCTACATAATTGAGCATGTTAGCTATTCAGCCAGATATTGCAAATTATCATTTCATATGTACTCATGAAGTAGTAGTCATTCAAAAACCGGCCTTCTTTGACTCACCCGGCATGCAATAGATGTTTCTCGGTATTTCCTGTCAAATTTCACATCTGAAGAATAGATTTGTTTCTATATCCATAATTCTCTGTTGAGTTCTTGCATCTAAGGAATAGATTATTTCGGCATCCTTAATTCTATGTTACATCCCCCATCTGAGGAATAGATGTTTCTAGATACTTTATTTCTACATCACATTTTCACATCTGAGTAATAAACATTTCTCCATATCTGTAATTCTCTGTTAAATATTAGCATCTAATGTTTCAGATATCAATGAATGTGACAGTCTGCCTTGCTTCAATAGAGGGACATGTATAAATCTAATCAATGCATTCCAATGCAGTTGCCAACCTGGATACACTGGCTCATTCTGTGAGACAGGTAAAGAAACTCAGCATCTTTCGATTTTTTGTCACTTTTTTCATGACAAAGGCCATTTTCATAAAGAGACCGTTGAACTATTCTTTGTTCATTTGATTGAGCGTGTCTTGCTAAGACAATTCATAAGAGTGATTTGAATCTGCATAAGTTCTAAAGGAAATGTAAAAGCATTGCCAAAATATTTCATTTACAATATGAAAGTGCCCAGCAAATATTTATGTCATATGCTTGCAACACAACCAAATTGATAGAATTTCTCGGGAATTTTTCTTTCAGATAAGATTACCTTATTCTTTAAGTTTAATCAACAGGGTTAAAATCAAGCTTAGCTAGAAGGAATGGGTAAATCTAAATATAACCTATTGTATTTGATGTTTTCGATCTATGAAACAAAAGGAAGATAAGTGGTGCATGCAGTAATTTGTGCTACGTTTAGATTATGTCGCTATGGTTCGCTATACTATCTCCGTTCATACACTTTAAATATCATCTACATTCATCTACATTTGTTCTATCCACAGCAGCTTCCACGCGAGAAACTTCCACTGGAGCTGCGGTTTCTTCAACAGCTTCAAGAGCATGGAATGAAACAGCAATTGCAAAAGCCACAGCTGCCATTAGACCTGTTGATAAATTATCGATTGAACATTCATCAATTAGAACTAAAAACCAAGAAGTGACTAAACAATACATGGAGTCTGTGAAGACTACGACTTCAAAACTAGAAGCTCTGCGCGCATCTTCAGTGAATTCAGTGCACCATATTGCGTTTTCAAATGAAGCGCCTCATGCTTCAAATAAGCCACCTTCCGTTTCATCTCAAGAAGTTGCTACTCAACCATCTACTTCCTCGGAAGTTTTAGCAGACAATGACCGATTTTCAATCACGGCAAAGAAAGATTCGACTCAAATCGATGAATTCTTAAAATCTAGCAAATTTAGTCCAACAAAAAGTTCAACCGTTGAGCCAACGTTATCTGAAGACTTTGTAAAACTATCTGCAAGTCCAGCAGCATTTCTAATGACTTCAATTAGAATTGATAAAAGCTTCAGTCCTCCATTAAAAGATAAGGTTAGATCAAAAGGCCTCATACTAACTACGACAGTAGAAAGTGCAGCCAGAAGGTTATTAACTCCTAACATTGATAATGGACAAGACCAGAAAACATTTGCAGATTCGACGGAAAAACTTGCTCAATCAGTTTTAAGGTTATCTTCTCCGTCACGAAATCTTGCACCAATTGATTTAACAAAAAAATCTGGAATTTTAAAAACGACTTCCCTGTCCCTATCTAACGATATAACAGTTTCAAATGCAACACATAAAGATTCGAGCAAGACCTCTGACAAACTGAATACCGTTCTTCTGTCTTCTCAAGTAGCGTCCTCAAAACCACAATTGACACCTAAAGCCCCTGCTTTCTACTCCACAGTATCTCAGTCAGTACCAAAAGAGAATTTCACTTCTGTCAAAGCTTCAAACACAATGAATGTTTTATCAGAAAATATTTTGACAACTAAAATTAGCAAAGACTTCATTCCAAGTAAGACAGTGCTAGCTTCTCGCAAAAATGAGACGAGTTCCACCAAATCAGATGGTCATTCTTCTAATGAAATTGTCAGCTACATAAAATCTGTAACTAAGACAAAGGAAAGAACTAATATTCCATCCAAGATGAATCAACATTCAACCAGTTCACCAGTAGATTCTTCTAGGAGCATTCAAATTTCAAGCTCAAAACCTACGGAACTACATGCAACGAGCGCCGTTTCCTCTTTCTCAAAAAGTGCCAATGCAATGGAAAGTTCTTTAAAGCTTAGTGCACAAAGAAATGAACAAGCAGCAACGTTATCTTCTTCAATAGCACTCCATTCCACAGCAAGTGCTCTTGAGTCAAACAAAGTTATCCATGGGTCATCGATGATAGCCGTCCCAGCTGTGACAATTATTTCATATTCGTCAAAAATTGGATGGGAGCATACATCCGAATCTTCCGCTGCAAATTTCATTTCCAGGGAGACAGAAACGAAGGAGATTACTTCAACTTTACTTTCAACAATCAGTGTTTCAAGCATGTCAATGCAAACTTCAAAACTAAAGCCTACAAGTGCATCTAAGCCTGTCGCTGGCTCAGTAAATACTCATGAATCATTAAATGACATTGCTTACGCTTCATCGATACAATCGTCAAATGCAATTAATTCTGTTGCTGTATCAAGTTGGACGGATATTGATTCAATTGTTACTGATGCAAAATTCTCTTCGATGCCAAGAAAGGATAGTTTAATACTTTCATCTCAATTTCCACTACACTCAAGCTTACATGGAACTTTCACACCCACGGGAATAACATCTATATCTTCGAACGTTGAATCATTTGTGCTTTCAACTATCAATACTGCAAGTATGGCAATTCAAACTTCAAACTTAAAGTCTACAGCTGCATCTTGGTCTGTAGTTGGTCTAACTGATACTCATACAGCGTCAGCTCACAGTACTTTTGCCTCATTGATACAACTCCCAGAGAATACTAATTCTGTTTCTGTATCCACGTTGAGCCATGCAAATTCCCCCAAAATTATTGCGAAATTTTCCTCAACCCCAAGTCAAAATGAAAATGTTCCCGCGTTTTCCCAATCGAAAAAATCTTTAGATTCATCTGGAACTGCTTCAGCCTCGGGAACAACATCCAGAGCTTCGAACGTTGAATCATATATGCCCTTAACTATTAACACTGCAAGCATGGTAATTCAAACTTCAAACTTAAAGTCTACAGCTGTATCTAGGTCTGTAGTTGGTCCAACTGATACTCATAAAGCATCAGCTCGCAATGCCTTTGCCTCATTGATACAACTCCCAGAGAATACTAATTCTGTTGCTGTATCTACGTTGAGCAATGAAAATTCCATTGAAATTGGTGCCAAATTTTCTTCAACGCCAAGTAAGAAGGAAAATGACTCTGCGTTTTCCCGATTGACAAATTCTTTGGAGTCATCTGGAACTGCTTCGGCCTTAGGAATGACATCCAGAGCTTCAAAGACAGACGTCCAAAACACACAAACAGCAGGCTCCCTTCCAGATATCAAAGATGCACCATCACCAGATACAGTTTCGACTACATTTGATATACCTTCGATAGCAACAATTGAAGCTTTAAACAGTACTGCAGCCTTCTCTGCTGAGAACACAAACTCAATCAAGTTGCCGAATAAAGCCACAATGGTTGAATATTCAATTACAAAATCTCTTAGTTCTCATATGACATCTTCGGCATCATCAGGAACTTTTGAAGCAACTGCAGCTCTCAGATCTGGAGCCTTGATCAAGTCTTCATCACCTGATATTACAGTTTTGCATGCAAATTTGACAGCTTCAGCACAAAAACAGAGATATTCGGTTGAATCTGACAAATTTATGAGTTACCAGAACATAAACGTTACCTCGATAGCAGGATCCTCGAATACAGTGCTTAGACATTCAGTTGAGATTAATGTACTTTCAGCAAATTCTTTTACAAAAATGGAGGCAAATTCAAATTTAGCTAGCTCACTACCTTCCAAAGAATCATCAGAATCATCTCAGCCCATTCTGGCAGTGACTACAACCATACAGAAAGCTATTGGCAAGTCAAGGAATATTGAAGGTACAGTGATTCCAAGTCTATCTCCAACTGCTTTATCTGCAGCTTTTGGATTCTCTGACACATCGATTGCAAGAGAGAACATTTCTACTTCAAATCAACTAGCTACAAATCAGCCAACTCAGGATGTCACTGTTGAAACTTCAACATCCAAAACTGCAGATCTAATGAAAAACAGTAGGAGTTCAAATATCAATTCAACAGGTACTATTGATGAATCTTCGGCAACGTCAAAAAAGCCTGCACCGACAGAAGAAATGTCGTCAGCTTCTTTGCAATCTACAGTTCCAAACAACGTTTTTTCAGCTGCAGCCGTAGCCTCCACGAGTTCATTCAGTGAATTTTCATCGTCAAAATCGAGGCTTAAAATCAATTCGAGTTCAACTGTAGGAGATACAGTCTCGCGTGACATAAAGCCAAATTTTGCCACAGTGAGGAAAACATCAGTTAATACTGTCTTAGCCTCGATTAAACCATCTTTTGCGTCGATTAATGAGCTATCAGATCAGTTATTTGTGACTTCGACCGAAAGCTTAGGAAATTCAGCACAACTCATTAGTGCATCAAATAAAACTACGAAATTAACCAAGATTCTGATATCAGCGAACATAGCAACTAAAAATCCAGTTGAAGCTGCTAAATTGACAACTAATGTCTCATTTAAAAGCGATGGTCATATTACAGAGCAATCAAGAGATATCACAAAGACCAGACCTATTACTTTTTCCAATGAAATTCAAGCTTCTTCCACAGCTACACCTCAACTAGAACCCATGACACAAAGAGCTTACATGACTAAGCCTGCTTCTTTAATCAAAGATCTTTCCTCGTTAACTACAATGCTTACTGACTCAAGATCGTCTTTAGCAGCGATAATTACTCCATTGCAGACAATTCGTAAGAATTCAAAAGCTTTAGCAGAAATGACACTTTCAGCTACGACTCTTCCTGCTACTGTATTCGACAGTTCCCTTTCTGCTGAAAATGTACACGTCCTTGCTTCGGCAAAATTAAGTAAGGTTACAGCTTCTCTGCATTCCTTCGGTTCAAATGAACCATTCAAGGCATCCGTCAAAATAGACATGGCAACGATCAAACGCGTGTTAGAGCCAACTTCAGGCATTGATACTATGAACACCACTGTTGCATCTACTGTTTCAAGATACGTACCCTCTTCAAGTTTTCGTCAAGGTTTCGGCACGACAGTCGATACAGCTGTCAATTCTTTGATAGCATCCAGGCCAGAAAGTCATTACGTGCAAAGTATTGGAATAGAATCAGTTGTATCCTTTACTATACGAGCTGAAAATTCAATAGAAATTTCGTCTGATTTACCAACTGCAGTGGGATCAATTGGAAGTAGCAGACTTTCTAAAATAGATTTTATTGAATCTATCACTTCTTTACAAAGAAAAGATACAGCTTCAAGCATAATCAATCCAGCTTCAACTCCTACTCTTCAAAGCTCAGGTATCACAACTGAAGCTCCAACGACCGATTTTTTAAATGCTGATAAAGTTTTAACGGCGGTTAAATCTGCTTTAACTGCTACTCAAAGACGCTCGCACGTCGTGGTTTCACAGTCCTCGCATACCACTTCAACACAACAACCTTCCTCCTCGACAAAGATGCTTGCAAGCGCAGGTCGAAGCTTTGCTGGGACAATCTCGATAGGTTCTTACATAAATGGAGTTATCGTAGATGCTCCGTCAGCTCATTATAGTGCTATAAGTACTTTCACATCTACAACAGTTGCTGTGACAATAGAATCTGATGGATTTGTAACTAGGGCTACTACAAAGTTACCTCTAACAAAATCTACCTCAGGATTGACAGCTGTATCGTCAATAAATGCATCATATTTGCCAGAGAACGTTACAAGCTTAGAAATAGCTAAATCCACTAGAAGGTCAATCCTGGGAGCAAGTACAAACCCGTCTGAACATATCACAACAAGTGTAATTCATTCATATACAATATTGGAAGAGTCATCAAGAGTTTTTTCATCTATAAACATAAATCTTGCTGGTCAAGCAACGTCTATTGAAGTTCCATCAAAACCTGTTGAAATTTCATCTTCAAAAATTTTAGATTCGATCAATGCAAGGAGTTTTGTTGCATCATCATCATCAACAAAAGTAGGGACTATTTCAAAAACCATCGCAACCCCATCTTCAGAAACATTGCATCTGGATATGTCTGATTCAACTTCTTCATCTTCACACTTAAAATCAGACAAAATGGCAGCAACAACGATGAACATGTTAGCTTTAAAAACTGTAGATTTAATCAGTACAATAGAAAATTCAAATTCAGCTCCTAAAAAACAACCAAGTCTCGTTGCATCATCGTCAATAGCAAATACAGGTAATATTTCCACAACTACTGTAGCACTTTTCTCAGCAGCAAATCATATGGATACACCCTTTTCAGCTTCAGATATATTGCATGTGTCTGCATCATCAAATTTCGAATCAGAAGGAGGAGCAGAACCCACTATCGAAATTCTATCTTCAAAAAGAGGAGATTCAGTGAATACAATCGAAACTTCAGATTCAGCTTCTGAAAAGCATCCAAGTCTCGTTGCACCATCGTCATCAGTAACAATAGGCATTATGTCAACAAAAACTGCAGCACTATTTTCAGAAGCAAATCATGTGGATGATTCCTTTTCAGCTTCAAATTCAGTACATGTGTCTACATCATCAAATTTCAAATCAGAAAGAGAAGCAGAACCCACGATTGAAATTTCATCTTCAAAAAGAGGACATTCTGTGAATACGATCGAAACTTCAAATTCAGGTGCTATAAAATTAATGGAAATTATTTCGTCATCGTCATTAACGATAGACATTATCTCCACACCTGCTGTTGCCCCATCTTCAGACGCAATGTATCTTGATGTACATTTTTCCACTTCAGCAACAGAGCGTGTATTTCCCTCACCTTATTTCAAATCAGAAAAAGGAGCTGCAACCAATGTTGAAATTTCGGTTTCAAAAAGAGTAGATTCAGCCAGTAGTACTGCGTCTTCCTTAGCAACTATTGAATCCATTACTATAGAAACTGAAGGCAAACAAAACACTGCAGAAGCAACGTATTCTGAAATGCTAGATTCGGTGAGTGATATGATAGCAACACATGCAAGTTCGTCACAACGCACAGCATTACTATCTGTATCAATTGAAGATCCAACTCCAATATTTTATCATACACATCAAGCTCCGGCAGGATCTACGCCTAAACTTGATGTTTTACCAAACATGTCAGTGACTTCGATTTCAGAAATCGCCTCAACGTCAAGTGAAGTTGTAGCATCAAGTATGCCCCTCGTAAATTCACTGAGCGCTTTCCCAGTACCTTATACCAAAGCGGAAAGCATTTTAAGCCCTACGACGTCATCTGTTTTACTCCCAGATGAGCTAGAAGCTACTAGAACCATTGCAGTCTCAGATGCAACCCTCCCAGCTTCACCTATAACATTTAGAGTAGTATCAAAGTGGATAGCAGTTTCAAGCTCGGAACCAGTAACTTCAACTAACATTGCTCTTGCAACTCCTATTCCTGTACAATCTATTTCGAAACTAGTGACTAAAGCAACAGAGACTACGGGAAATCTATATTCAGAAAGTGTAACTGTGTCTAATGCAAACACAGTTTCAAAAATTTCCACTCTAAGCACAATTCAAACATTACGAAATGCCGCAAAACATGAGCCATGTTCAAGTACAAGCCATTCACATTCAAGTGAAATCAGAGAAAGTAGAAATTTACTTCCTCTCAGTTATGTGATAAGGCCTGGAGATTCTCTTTTGACTATAGGATCCTCATCGAGCAATCGTCATTCGACTGGTGAAATTGCAACTCCAAAGGAATTGAGTATCGTTCCATCACAATCCACACTAACTGCTAATATTAAGATTACGAAAGTCCCACATTCTGTAATTGATCATGCTTTATCTTCGAATGCAAAAACTACTGCACTTTCATCCATAGAAACTGAAAATGTGGCAGAAAGTGAGGTAATTCCATTTTCAGAAACCGTGGATTCAAATCCTTTCATGCCAAACCCAAATTCATTTCCTGGAAATTCTATAAAGACACTTAACAGTGAAAGAGTTACTGCATCATTTTCAAGCATGAGTCCATTCGATTCTGTTGGCTCTGTCGCATCATCTGATGATACTCTTCAGAGTTCAAGGAAAGGCCCAGAAAACGTTACATCTTCTTCGGAAGCTGTAATTTCATCAAACTTCACCATGGCGTCATTTTCAAGTCCTAGAAGCTTTACTACAGCTACTGAGAGCATAAAAACGAGTGTGAAAACTTCACTTTCAGCAAATATATATCAGACTGTTCCCAATGAAGTAAAATCAGAAGACGTTGCAAGAACTACGAGGAATCTTCCAAGTGCATCAAGAAGTACAATTTTTTCATCCTTGGAGAATTCGAAGCTGACTGAAAATTCGTATGTTGACACTAGAGTCACAATGACTGGGAAAATTGACACTGAAGGTACAACAAAAGCTTTTCCAATTTCATCAAAAGATATTACTACTTCAGATAGTTCTACCATTGCTGAAAACACAAATTTGGGAAATTCGAAGCTACAAAATGAGAGCACTTCAAAATCTGTAACAGATTTATCCTAAAAAATCACTCGCTCTACTCTGCTGAATAATATACAGCTTCAGCCAAATCCAAGCAACATCAGTACAAGATTTGTCTCAGCAAGGGTGCTAAGACACGGATGTTTTCATGATTATTTATTTACCTTGTTTTGATCCCTGTATCTTGTTTTGTTGTTTTGTTGTCTGTTCTGTTTTCCTGGGGGGGGGGTACTTAGTATATTTGTCCGACGGGGATGTGCCGTTTTTCAGGGTATCGTTTTCGCCTATTTTTTCTAGAACAGGGTATCAAAAGAAGGCAAATTTTCTGGAGCAGGTTGTCAAAACTTGTCAAAAGAGGAAATTTTGTTACAATGGGTTATCATTTACTCAAATTTTTGTGTTTTTGAGTATACTTTTTACCAATTTTTTCTAGAACGGGGTATCATTTGAAGGCAAAAATTCTGGAGCAGGGTGAAAAAATTATATTTCGTGGGCACATCCCCGTGCAAATTTAGGTCTAGTACCCCCCCCCCGGGTCTGTTTCTTCTTTAACTGAGCGTGGTTAGGCCCAATCACTCTCAAGTTGTTCGAATTGAGCTCCCTCATATTTCGGTGTCTTAGTGCGCCTTCTCGCAAGCTTTTTAAAACCGCTACTGGTATAAATTCCACACTGCTTCAAAATTAGCATACAATCGCTACAATCCCTGTGTCTTGTTTTGTTGTCTTGTTTTCTGTTAGAAATACAAAGGAGCTCTATTCGAACAAGTTGAGAATGGTTGGGCCTAACCACGCTCAGCAGTTGAAGACGAAACAGAACAGAAAATAAGACAACAAAACAAGACACAGAGATCAAAACGTGCATCTTTGTAATTTCTGGATCCAAATTATTGATTTTCCAAATAATTTCTTACATCGAATATAGCTTTCGCTTGATAGCTTTCGCTTCGCAAGTCTTCGTCCTTTTTATCCTGCAGCCTTCCCAAAGCATTAAATTCCTCGTCCCACCCAGCAGCTTAGCCGCAACTCATAGAAGCTAGCTTTCAGGAATCCTTCAATTTAGACCCCGTTTACACGATGCCGGTTGAATTTGAAATTGGCAAAAAATAGTCCCGTTTTTGCCTCCCGTCTACAAAGTACAGGCAAATTTTTTTTTCGGTTAGCAAACGGCAAAGTTTGCAATTCTGCAGTTTTCAAAGTCTGTCGGCATTATGTAAACGTACTGTGCCGAAAGAATTTCATGCCGCTTTCGTCACGAGGTTGATATTTTTAAAACTCTCTATTGTCCTTATTGTTGTCGATCTTTTATCAATGTTGATTCATTATAGATGTCAGTTGTTACTGTCCATGACTCCATGGAATTAGCATAAGCTTCTGCCGGCATCGTGAAAAAGGGAGACCAAAATGGCACTTTATCATTCCGTTATAAATTCTCCCGGCTGCGTACTCGGGAGTTGGTTCTTCAAAGGCGGCATAAAATTCTGCCGCTTTCGAATCCTACCTGCATCACGTAAACGGGATCTGAGGTTTAGACTGCATTGTAAATTAGAAATAAATTAAATTTTAATTAGACTCATCTGCTACACAATGCAGTGGTAAGTCTTCATACATGTCTTATGGTTCTTTATATTACGATATTTCAAACAGTTGATGAACTATTATTTGAGAAATCGTATGCAAAGAAATTCCTTGTAGGGCCAATTATTACACAGCTGAATTCGCTAGATAGAGACAATTATCCTAAAGAAACACAAAAAGTTCAAAAGTACATACAACACAAATCAGCTCAAATCAGTCAAGGTTCTTCAAAGTTTAATACTGCTGCCTCTTGAAAGACAAAATTAGAGAACGATTCAGGGAAACGCAGCTTTATTATAAATCTCAGGATGAAGACGACGATCAGAAAAGACATTTTGTAGCGAGACTTTGAAAAGACTTTGACGATCCAGTTACATTAAAGAAATAATTGTGACAATCCAGTTGAAAATCCATTACAAAATAATTTGACAATCCAGTAGAAAATCCATAATTTAAAGAAAAATGTGACAGCCCAGTTGTTATGACATAATTCGGAACGTTTCGACTCTGGCTAGAGTCATCTTCAGCAAAGAAAATATGTGCACGAGGGCCTTTTAAACTAAAACGAAACACATTAGAGAACATTAGTGAAGGATATTTATGCTGCTGTTAAAGCAGAAGGGAACTTACTGTTATTCAAAGAGATAGTTAGATTCCCGGCTGTGGTAAGTTCTAGATTTCTGGAATTTCCCCACGGGGGGTTCTCGGCTAAATTTCTGGTAGGGGTGTGCCACCCACAGTTTCAAAATAAGAACCGCTGGCTAGACCAATTCTTGTGAAAATGATACCCTTGGCTAGACTAATTTCTCAATCAAAATTGCCCTGAATTGGCGTTTTCTAGACAAAACTTGCCAAATTTTCTCATTCTCAGGACAAAAATCCTTTAAGATAGGATACCTATGAAATTTGGCAAAAAAGGTAAGTCCTCAAAAAAATTGTTAACAATTTTTTTATGAAAGATAGATGCCTTGTTGACATGTTCTTGGAGTATTTTTAACTTATTATGCAACATTATGGAAAAACAGACAACTTTTTGCAACAGTAGTTAATTTTTGTTTGCTTAGTTACAGCCTTAGCAACGGAATTTGGGTCTTTGTTTTATGATTTTTCCCGTTTAAAAACCCCCAACACTGTCCCCTTGAATGCATATTGGCCCCATCCACTTTCAAAGGTTGCTTTGCCACCTTATAATGAAAACGAGGCTGGGAATAGCAGCCGTAAGCCGTAACTTTGACCCACTTTGAGCACTCAACCTCAATATGTTGAAGGATTTGTAAATTGCAAATGGGATCAAAAAGGCGGAGATTAAAAAGCAGAAAAGAGCGCAAATTTCATGGAAATCGATTTACAAATGGTTCTGTAACAATTGATCCTGCTGATGCTATAAATGATCCGCTTCGCAATTCAAAACATCAAGAGAAAATTGACGATGAACATCTAAAGGCCCAAGGCCATGCCGATAGGCCTAGGCCTAGATTAGATGACAAGGATCCAGAGATTCAAGTGGAAGGACAGGGAGCTGAGCAACTGGATTTGGATGATGGAGAACGATATGATTTCAATTTATTAATTTATTTTCCAAAGCTGCAATCACTGTTCAATAAATTTGCAAAATGTCATCACTGCAATTCACCTATCAAGTTGCAAGTGGATTTATCTCTAAAGAAGGGATTCTGTCACACGATGAAAGTTTTTTGTGATAGCTGTAATGCAAAGGAACACTTTGAAACATCAAAGCTTCAAAATAAACTGACCAGAGGGAGGAGAGGTAGACCTTTTTATGACATAAATCTGCGCACAGTCATTGCATTTCGTGAAATTGGTAAAGGTTATGAATCAATGACAAATTTTTGCGCTATTATGAACATGCCTAAACCAATGACAAGATGCAGCTATGATAATTGTATAGATGAGATTCACTGGGCATTTAGTCAAGAAAAAGAGATCTCCTTGCAGAAAGTAGCAGCCAGTGTAAATTCTACAAATATGCTACTGAACAATACAGGAAAGCTAGCCCCATGGGACTGTACCGTATCTATCGATGGATCATGGCAGACACGTGGGTACTCATCTATTAATGGCGTTGTTACATGTATTCATGAGAGCAAATGTCTTGATTATGAAGTTTTATCAAAGCACTGCAGGATGTGTGCAAGATGGAAAGCAAAAGATCAAACCTCAGATGAGTACTTGTTGTGGAAAGCAAACCATAAATTGTAATGATGTAATGGAGTAGGTCCCGGGCCCCCTAGGGCGTAACCACTTCATGTACACGTGTTGATTTATTCGTTACTTTGATTTGCTTGCTGTAGACACGTTCCTTACTTTTGCCTTGCCCTTCCACCTCGTTAGTTACAGAAAACTACAGAAAATTACACTGGCGACGAGTAGAAAACTCACAAACAAGTATGTCGAATGCTATTTCACTCCAACCTGTCCCTGAATTCAACCCAGACAGTGGAGATGTGGGTGCAAGTCTTGCTACACTGTGGAAGAAATGGCTCGCCGATTTCGAAATGTTTACTGTCGCTGCTGGAATCACAGACAAGACTCGTAAGCGTGCTCTGTTACTCTACCAGGCTGGCTCCCGAGTGAGAGAGATTTTTGGACAACTCGAAGCAACAGGAGAAGCCGATGATTATGATACAGCCAAGAAAAAGCTCACTGAGTACTTTGAGCCTCAGAAGAATCGCAGATATGACGTCTACTGTTTCCGACAGGCCCACCAAGAGCCTAACGAGACGTTGGATCAGTACCATACTCGATTGAGAACACTGGCTGTACCTTGTGAATTTGGAGATAATCTTGCGTTTGAGCTGGAAGAGCAAATCATTATTGGGGGAACTTCCTCTCGCATACGGAAGCAAGCACTTCGTGACCCCAAATATGACCTGAAAGCCATGCTGTTAGATGGTAGAAGGGATGAAATTAGCCAATTTCAATCCAAGGAAATTGAGTCACAAAAATCCGAGCGACGAGCAGAGGAAACGAATCAGATTGTTGCTGCAAAATCCACACAGAAATGCCGAAATTGTGGAAAAGCCTCTCACCAAGGCACTGTTTGTCCTGCGAAAGGGAAGGAATGCAATAAATGTGGGAAACTCAACCATTTTGCTCGATCCTGTCTTTCGAAAGCAACCAACACAGGGGAAAATCCCAAGAAAAGGTCAAACAAGCACAACAAGGGAAACAAAAATATTCGCCCACTTGCCCACTCAGATTCCGAGTCAGAAGGGGAATATTTATATCCAGTCAAAACAACGGAAAAGCGTAGGCCCTACACAAGAGTCAAAGTTCTGGGTCATTCTTTCAGTGCCATGGTTGATACTGGAGCTTCCATAAATGTGATAGATAAAGAAACATTTGCAAAATTACCTGAAATTGAGCTGGAAAATACCAAAACTCGTGCTTTTGCCTATGACACTGACAAACCAGTTAAATTTATTGGAAAATTTGATGCAGTAATTGAAACGCGAAAACGGTATGCCGTTGCCACATTCTATGTTGTCAACAACAATACGTCTGGAAATTTGATTAGTGCAGACACAACGCAAGAATTAGGATTAGTGACATTGCATTTGAACAAGATTTCATAGCATATTAATCCTTCAACACCCGTGAGGAATGATGGAAAGCTGAATAAAGTTCTTGAAAAGCACTCTGCTGTCTTCAAAGGGTTAGGAAAACTGAAAGATGATGCCGTGAAACTGAATATCGATGAGAATTTTATTCCAGTTGCGGAGCCGCAGAGGCGCATACCGTTCCACATTCGTGAAAAAGTGAAACGTGCCATTGAAAACCTCGAGAAAGATGACATTATTGAAAAAGTGCCCGGTACACAAGCTACACCATGGATCAGCCCAGTCGTTGCCGTGCCTAAGAAAGATGATGACGTACGCATTTGTGTAGACATGAGGAAACCAAATCAGGCCATTCAGAGAATAAGGCATCTCATTCCTACGGTAGATGATGTTAATTTGAAGTTAACTGGAGCAACAGTATTCTCGAAGCTTGACATGTCTCAAGCATATCATCAGCTTGAGTTACACGAGGACAGCCGATACATTACAACTTTTAGTACTCATATTGGACTGTTTCGCTATAAAAGACTGAATTATGGTACCAACGCTGCCGCAGAAATTTTTCAAAATGCTCTGCAAACTGCTCTTGAAGGAATTCCAGGTGTTTGCAATATAGCCGATGATATTATCGTGTTTGGTGTAAATCGTCAGGAGCATGACAAGGCACTCAATGACTGTCTTCAAAGGCTATCAGATAAAGGTCTCACCCTTAATGCATCCAAGTGCAAGTTCTTATCAACATCATTGTCCTTCTTTGGCCAGATTTTCTCAGCTACTGGTACACGCCCAGATCCTAAACACGTTCAAGATCTTCAGGATGCACAAGTGCCCAAAAATGTGCATGAAGTACGAAGTTTTTTGGGAATGGCTAATTACAACTGTAAATACATTCCAGATTATGCTACTATCAGCGCTCCATTGAGAGAACTGACCAAGAAAAACGCTCATTTTCAATGGAAGGCTGAACACCAGCAAGCTTTTCAAAAGCTGAAGAATGCTCTTACGTCTGTACCAGTGATGGCCTATTTTGACACGCAAAAGGATACTGTTCTCACAGTTGATGCTAGTCCCGTTGGTATATCGGCAATCCTTGCCCAGAAAAAGCCCAATCATGATGACTGCCGCATTGTTGCTTATGCCAGCAGAGCATTGTCTCCAGTTGAAAAGCGTTATTCGCAGACAGAAAAGGAAGCATTGAGCATAGTTTGGGCAGTTGAACATTTCCATTTGTTTATCTATGGAAAACCGTTTCAACTAGTAACCGACCATAAGCCATTGGAAGTTATCTATGGCAACCCTAAGTCGAAGCCATCCGCTCGCATCGAAAGATGGGTCTTACGTCTACAGCCCTACCGGTTTACCGTACAGTATAAGCCTGGTGTAGACAACCCCGCCGACTTTCTATCACGTCATCCAACAAAGGAAAGTGCTTCCCGACAAGAAAAGATGACTGAGCAATACATCAACTTACTCACCAGATCAGCAGTTCCAAAAACAATGACGATTGCAGAGATAAAAAATGCAACCGACAGTGACAAGACACTGCAAGGTTTACGTGCCGCTATCAGACTGAATCGTTGGGACTGTGATGTAGTAAAACCATTCAAGTCAGTGCGTGATGAGCTAACAGTAGGAGCTCACAACCTGATTTTACGCGGAACCAGAATTGTGATACCGAAATCACTCCAAAAGAAAGCAGTTGACCTCGCACACGCCACACACCAAGGCCTAGTCAAGACGAAATCGCTACTGAGAGAAAAGGTCTGGTTCCCGGACATAGACAAAATGGTAAAAGATACCATTGACCATTGTTTACCCTGTCAAGCTACTGGGAGACCAAACCCCCCAGAGCCCCTGCAGATGACAGACATGCCCGATGGCCCGTGGCAGAAAATTCATGCAGACTTCTACGGACCTTTGCCATCAGGAGAGTACCTACTCGTGGTGATAGACAGATATTCTCGATATCCCGAGGTAGAAATCGTTCGTTTTACTAAAGCTGCAAGTGTCATACCCAAGCTTGATAAGATGTTTGCCACACATGGCATACCAGAGACGATGACATCTGATAATGGTCCTCCGTTCAACGGTGATGACTATCAACGATATTTAGCTGCCCTCGGAATCAACAAGAATCCGTCCACTCCGAAATGGCCCCAAGGGAATGCAGAGGTTGAAAGGTTCAATCAGCCATTGGGAAAAGCATTAAAGACTGCTACGATTGAAGGAAAGGTGTGGCAGCAAGAGATTAATCGCTTTTTACTGCAGTATCGCACCACTCCTCACAGTACTACGAAAGTATCTCCTGCAGAGCTTTTGTTCAACAGAGTAGTCCAAGGGACATTGCCTTCATTGAAGAAGAATGTTGTTATTGACAGACACAAGGAGGCGAGAGAGAATGAACTGTCCAGTCAAAGATACAATAAACAGTACGCAGACGGAAAGCGGAGAGCAAAAGCAAGTGACTTGAAAGTTGGAGATAATGTACTCGTAAAACAAGACCGACGAAACAAACTGACACCGACATTTAATGAGACGCCATACATTGTGACCGACAGAACCAAGTCACGTGTGACTGCTAAGAACAAACATGACCATACAGTTACAAGGAACGTCTCACATTTCAAACGTATACCGAAACCAACAGAAAGCGACAAGGACGATATAAGTTACGAAACAGACTCCACAGTAGGAAACAACAAAGACATAAACGAGAACGAGACTGAAGAACACCAACAGCCCTTAAGGCGATCTAGTAGAATTGTAAAAGAGCCACAAAGGTTTGGGAGTTCATTGCCCTCGAACTTTATTAGAAAACTAGCTGCTAAATAAAGGACCTTAAAAAAAAGGGAAGCGATGTAATGATGTAATGGAGTAGGTCCCAGGCCCCCTAGGGCGTAACCACTTCATGTACACGTGTTGATTTATTCGTTACTTTGATTTGCTTGCTGTAGACACGTTCCTTACTTTTGCCTTGGCCTTCCACCTCGTTAGTTACAGAAAACTACAGAAAATTACATAAATGTCCTGCAAATCACAAAGGTACATCTTCCTCAATGGAATCAGCTGGAGCGATAAACATCTTCCATAGATCAGTCAAAAAGTACAATCTCAGGTACACCAAGTATCTGGGAGATGGAGATAGCTCATCATTTTCAAAGATAGTTGAATCAAAGCCATATGGCCAAGATATTGTCATCAAAAAACTTGAATGCATTGGCCATATACAAAAGAGGATTGGTTCCAGACTTCGACAATTAAAGATTGATTATAGAGGGAAAAAACTTCCAGATGGAAAAGGTATTGCAGGAAAAGGAAGGCTTACAGATTCGGCAATTAACAAGCTCCAAAATTACTTTGGAATTGCAATCAGATCCAATACAGATTCAGTTTATGCAATGAAGAAATGCATCTTTGCCTCCCTATTTCATAACTCAATGTTGGAAGTTGAAAAGCGGCATAGATTTTGTCCTCGTGGCAAAGACAGCTGGTGCATATGGCAAAAGGAGATGGCAGAAGAGAAAGATTCAGTTTTTGAGCCACAGTTGAGCCTCCCAGAGGCAATATTTGACGTTTTGTTACCAGTATACAAAGACTTAACATCAGAAGATTTACTTAGCAGATGTTTACATGGTAAGACACAAAATGCGAATGAAGCATTGCATGGGATGATTTGGCAGCGTTGCCCCAAAATAGTCTATAGTGGAAGGAAAGTAGTGGAGATTGCAGTAGCCAGTGCTGTTTGTTGCATGAATGATGGTAGGCAGGCAATCAAGAATGTTATGAACACCATGGCTCTTGATGTAGGAGTGCAAGCAACAGAAGCACTTGATAGGAGTTCAAGGAAAAGAAGGAGAGCTAGTATGCGCCGTCAAACAGATGACACAAAGAGGAGAAGAAAACAGCTGAGGGGGATTAAAAAGGGGTGGAATGACTTTCTTGCAGAAAAAGAAGGAGAATCATATGCTGCAGGAAAATTCTGAAAAGCTGACTTGCCTGTGGACCTTAAAAAAGCACTTTTCACACCCAAAAAACGCAATTGTAAACTTTGCAATTTTACCCTAATTTTGCATTTTGGACCAAAATATTTCAAAATCGGTCTTATCTATTTAGGTAAACCTTTTTGTTTCATGTTATTGACAGTATTGTCTTTGGTATCAACTAAAACTAGATCTGTTAGATGAAAAGAACTATCATTATTTTTCATACAAAAATCTCTCAAAAAGCGCATTTCCAAATCTACCACCTTAAATGTTCCTTAAAAAATTCAAAAAATTTTTTCCTTAGTTCAGACCAAACAATAGGCATATACCATTTGTAAGAATTAAATTCCAACATTTTGGAGTAAATAGTTAATGAAAAATGGCTGCCACCAGCAAAGTACTGTTTTTGGAATATTTCGTTGCCATGGCAACACTCGTGAGCCATATTGAAACTTTTACGTCAAAATTTTGTTTACTTTTATAAGCCCCATCTGAATCACTATACTGGATTTGTCTATCTGGTCCCAGAAAGGATTTCATATTTTCATAGGTGTCCTACCTTAAAACTTAGATTTTTTGCAGAAATTACCAAATTTTTACAGTGCTTTGATCAAAATTGCCACAAAGCATACCCTTGTCTAGACTAAACACGATTAAAATTGCCAAAAAGTATACCGTTGGCTAGACTAGA
>OZ026494.1:6448495-6525119 GCA_964019985.1 Aurelia sp. 4 Dawson et al 2005 | reverse complement strand
AGTTTTGTTGATTGACACTTTAATGATTGTAGAGGTAGTTGAGTTCGCAGTTCACAGATAGAGTTCGGACGATAGTCGACAGATAGTTGTTTTCGAGTTCGCACGATAGCTTATGAGCGATAGATTGCCTAATGGTCGAGTTGGCATATGATAGGATCATTTTGCCTGAGAATAGAAAGTACTTTACGACAAAGACATAAAATCAGTTGGATTTACCTCTATCTTGAATTACGTTTTCTATCCGCTTCCTTCGGATTATTCATAGCTGGCACCGCCACTGACAACAAGGACAGATTTTTGATACTTTAGCATCCGTTGCTTTTGAATGATACCTCGATTGAAAGTGATTGGCAATGCAGACAAAGGAAAACTCTCAAGCAATAATTCAAAAAATGCGAAGAAGTCGCCCTGAAACCATTAGAGCAAACTGTAGCCTTGCGCAAGCCAAGATTGGTCTGCAAGAGAAGCCAAGAGCTGATAACGAAAGAAGGAAGATAAACCTAATGATCTGCCTTACTGACTTAGCTTTCTTGATTCAGAAGCTAAATGGTAATTGTTAAATTTGAGTCCTAGCATGAATTGCAAATGCCTTCTGTCAGCACTCCTTTGCAATAAAGTCAAATGAATTTATAGAAATTCTTAAAAAATTGTGTTAGTCCCATGAACAAAACGTGTCAGACAGTTTGATTTGAGCTCAGTTCATGCACAAATCCTTTCCCTGAGCCTTTTGGAAAACATTCAAACTTCATTCTCATTTTCTTCATCTTAAAATATTCATGAACAGAAATTAGTTAGAATGAAATTTTTATTAATTAACGTTACATGCAAAAGAAAAGAACTGAAAGCAAAAAGCATTGCTGATCTTCCAGGGAGTCGCTTTTTAATAACTTTCAGCTCATCAAATGTGTTTTTAGTTGTTTTTTTTATTAGCACAAGGTAGGAAGCTCCCTGATGCTTTTCGGGATCTCATTCCACACCTTAAGAGCTGAATTGGAAAATCTTTCGTTGGCATACTCCGAGGGGCACTTCACTCATTGGAAAAAGCGTACGAGATTTTTTCAGAACAAAAGGATTTATACGGATTTTTGACGGATTTTTCTTTAAAAAAAGATTTTTGCCAAGGGTGTATGAGATTTTTGAGAGTGAAATGCCCCTCAGCATACTCCAGATCGCGCTTCAGAAAATAGGGCCCCGTTTACACTATGCCGTTTTCAAATGAGAACGGTGCGAAATCATGCCGTTTTGGCATTTTGTTTGCACTAAAGCATTTTGGTAATCGGCATCACATGAAGACGATTTTGGAAACAGCACCATTTTGAAACGGCATGAAACGTTTCAATGTAAACGCTCCTAAACAGAATTTTCGTTACGGACTGAAATGGAGGCAAATTATTCCTTTATCTCTCTTTGAATCCGTAACGATATTGCTCCGTTTCAAGCGTTTACACTGCAACGTGTCATGCCAGTTTTCGAAGTATTTCTTTTTCATCTTGAGCCGGTTACGAAAACGTTTTAGTGTAAACGGAAGGACCAAATCATAGGCGTAGGAGACAGGGGGGCTGGGGGCTGCAGCCCTCCCAACTTTGACAAATTTCCAACAATCTACTATAATCGGGCAGAAAATCGGCCTAAAGTCGGGTGAAATATTCGTAAACAATGGATCTCTTATCGGGCAGCCCCCCTAAATTTTATTTCCCCCTACGCTTATGGACAAAATGGCATGATTTCGAACCGTTGTCATTTGAAAGAGGTATAGTACAAACGAGACCTAGGTTTTCAGTAATGTGGACTAACATTCTGCAGCCGTGGCCATCGACCTGAAACAACTAAAAGAGAGTGAAGATAGGCAGAGCAGCAGCATTGCATCTCACTGATCCAATATATGATACCGAGTAAACTGCGATCTTAAACTGCTGTCCATGACTGTGCTTACAGGTCAGAGCCGGTTATCAAAAAGTTTTTGTGGAATTTTGATAGACAGGAATGTAAAACAAAAAAAGAATTGTTTGAAAGAACACTTCTCTCTGGATGTATGATGATGCTAGTAAATATTTCACTTACCGAAGGACACGTTCAAATCCATTTTGAAATTGACCTGACTCAATTCAAATCACTCCGTCCTAAAATTATGTGGGGTTCTTTTGAGAAGCTCCATCAGGAAACCTTCAAAACCTGCCTAAAATCATCAACAGGTTTAGACATTTCTTCCGAATATTTTTGTCTTCACCCATGACTTCAACAGCACTTTTCATTCTCTTGGGAGGATCAAATTACGGAGAATGATGTTACTATGCTTCTAGGGCTGACACTTTCGTTCGCCCAAAAGGGTAAACACACGCTACAGCGCCCAAAAATGTTTAAGGTAAAGGTATGTGCAGCCCATATGGCTTGGTTTTTGGGTCCAATATTCTCTAAACAAGGGTCCCTTTTTCAGCAGAATTTCCTCAAGCATGGGTGGGTTTTCCAGAAATTGGCAAAATATTGTCAAAAATTGGTAGTTTTCCGCTAAAATTCATCATAAAAGTGGGCATGACGGCAACTGTCGGTAATTAGAAAAGGGTAGCTTTCTGAAAACCAGTCGGTAGAGCCCCGTCCATTCGCAAGGCACGTACCCCCCCCCCCCTTGGGGTAAGGTCTCCGATGTCGTCAATCCGGAGTTTAATCTGACTCGACCGAGCTTATTCTCAGCTACCTGATGAAAACTGTTTAAGCTACTCGGACACTCACCCCGTTGTGTTTCAAATTTCTCATGTGTTCATCAACCTTATTGTTAAGCTGTCGGGTGCCTTTGCCAATATATACTGTATGATTTAACATTTGTTGCAGGAAATGCAGTAGGTTTTTTTCTATTAGACACAATATCTAATGATTCATGGTCAACTATGACGACGTGATTCCTTGTATCCGTTCAACATTTGTAATATGATGTTTTAATTTCTCTCATACAAAGGACTCACGACCAAACGGATTCTAAACAGGTACTTAAATCTTACGAAATATCAGAAAAAACTTAGAACATCTTCCATCCTACGAGCGTCGAAAGAAAATTCGCACGTCCCTTCGAAGGTCACTTCGAGCGTCGCTTCGCTTCGAGAAGTCGAGCTTTGAACTAATGAGCCAATCAACGCTACAAATAGGCACGCAGGTTGACCATAATAAGAAAGTAGCGATCTAATTTGTCGCGCCGTGAACGCGGGGACGTGGCCTAATTAGTCCCTGTATTGAAGAGTACAGATATAAGTCCCTCAACTGAAGCGATAACAACAACAACAGCGAGCGTAAGTTAGGGCGACTTGTAGTCTGGGTCAATTAAACTACAGACTAGCTAGCCTCACTACCATAAGGACTGATGCTAATGTGCTTGTCACACAATGGTCAACCCTTTTCTCTTTGATCATTGACAAGCATGCTCCCATCAAGACATTGCGTGTTTCTGAAAAGTACTGCCCATGGGTGAATGATGACCTAAAGCAGCTAATACGAAGCAGGGATAAACTTAAAAAAGCTGCTGTTAAAAGCAAATCTCAGCTTCTTATGAGCTCCTATAGGCATATTAGAAACAAAATTAACAAACAAAACTTTAAGTGGAAAAGGCAGTATTTTTCGGAAAGACTTGCTCAAGCTAAAGGTAACATGAAGGAATCTTGGAAAACGATCAACCAGGTATTAAATAAAAGATCTAAATCCACAAACATAGATCTTTTGAAGGGACCTGGAAGAGAAATTGTAAATACGCAGGAAATCTCTAACACTATGAATGAATATTTCTGCTCAGTAGGTAAGGATCTCGCTAGCAAGATTGAGGATGCCCCCAATCCCATGCTTACAGGTAAATATAATCTGAACCCTGATAATAAGCGCTTCAATTTTAGACCAATTGTAGTGCAGGACATTAGAGATGCAATGGGTAAGATAAAAACATCTAAGAGCTTTGGAAGTGACAACATATCTAGCTATTTCTTAAAGCTAGCCACTCCTTATATTGAAAACGCCTTAGTTTTCATGTTTAACACCTCTCTTGAGACAAGTCAGTTTCCTGATTGTTGGAAAAATGCTCGCATCACACCAATTTTTAAGGAAGGTGATAGGACTGAAAGGTCTAACTACCGCCCAATTTCAGTTCTCCCTGTCATCTCAAGGCTCTTTGAAAAACTTGTTTTTAATCAACTTTACGAGTATTTGGTTAAGAATAAACTTATTCATCCTGGTCAATCAGGCTTCTTAAAACTTCCTTCTACATTGACCTGCTTACTTAAAAATACTGACGATTGGTATAGTGGGTTGGACACTGGACAGATGGTGGGTACAGTCTTCATTGATCTTAAAAAGGCATTTGACACTGTCGACCACGACCTTCTCTGCAAAATGCTTGAACACTACGGTGTTCAGCAAAGGGAGCTGTCTTGGTTTCAGTCTTATCTCTCTAACAGAAAACAGTTCTGCAGAGTAGGTGGGGTCGATTCAAGAACTGGGGGCGTTGAAATAGGAGTACCCCAAGGGTCTTGTCTGGGGCCACTTCTTTTTTTGATATACATCAATGATCTCCCTAGTGCTGTCCAGGGTTCAATTGTATCCATGTATGCTGATGATACTAGCCTTTGCTTAAAATCAAGAGATATTTCTCAGCTGAATGAAGCTATTAATGACGATCTTGCGCACTTAGACTCATGGTTGAAGGGCAATAAGCTTTCACTAAACGTTGCTAAAACACAATCTGTGTTAATCGCAATTAAACCAAAGCATCGAACTCTAAACAATGCTGCAGAAAAATTGCATCTTAAAATTCGTGGAAGTGAACTGGACGTTGTCAATAAGACCAACTACCTTGGTTTTCACGTTGACAATAGTCTAGATTGGAAAGAACATATTAAAACGGTATCCACCAAAGTATCACGAGCCATCGGATTTTTAAAACATGCAAAGAATATTCTCCCAATTGCTTCTTTGAAAACATTGTACTCGAGTATTGTGGAGCCCCATTTTCGATACTGCTGCTTTGTATGGGGTTGTTGTGGCACAACTGATATTGATCAGCTCCAAAAGCTTCAAAACAGAGCCGCCAGAATTGTAACCAACAGCAGCTTAGATGCTCCAAGTAGGCCTCTCATTGAGAGTCTTGGTTGGAAAACCGTTCGCGAGCTTGTTGACCAGGATTCTAGACTGATGGTCTATAAATCTATTAATGGGCTTGCTCCGCAGTACATGAGCAATCTTTTCACAGGAAACTCCGCCTGCAGCTCTCGCAACCTTCGAAATACGAAAAAAGACTTGAGGCTGCCAAAGAAAACATCCGCAAATGGGCAGAAATGTTTTTCTTATCGAGGTGCTAAACTATGGAACAGCCTCTCAGCTGAGATCAAACAAGCACCCTCCTTTGCCGTCTTCAAACAGAACATTCAATAGACTGGGGGACTTTTCTTGCGGTTGGGTGGCTGGCCGCGGCCCGCGGTCTCTGTGCTTGATTCGCTGCTGGATCGGCGATGGAGATCTGTCCTGGGGTCTCCGTTGTCGGTTTGGCGGGGGTCGGGCGCGGGGACGGGGGGTGCCCTGGCTGCTTGATCGTTGGAGAAGTTTTCCCAGTCTATTGGTTTTTATGTACATTTCTTTTAATTTAGCAAATTAGGGTTTACTTTTTAGTTTTGTATATATAATGTAAGTAGTTTTAAATGTTTTAACCGATTATTTATTGTATTGTAAGTTTTTATGTGGAGGGCCCCTTGAAAACCACCCAATTGGGTGAAGGGCAACCCTCCTTAATATATTGAAATGAAATATATTTGAAAATGAAAAAAATGACCCTCAAGTTACGCTCATTTCATTGAGTTGAATTGTTGTTGTTGTTATCGCTCCACTGAGGGCCTTACGGACATAGAGCTGTAAAAACGGCAAAAAATTTCAATCGGCGACAGGATTCTGTCGCCCCGTCGTCTACCGATCTGCATGTGGCTTAGAGCAAGGCGCTTTTTTGCTTTTGTGGCAATAATGATCCTTTACCGAAGTACTGATACATAATTTGATGGTACAGCTGTTCTAGAAAACCGATTTTTAAAGCATTTTAGACCTAGTGGTTGGGAAGAAAAAGGAGCAGATGATCTAGGCCCACAACTACGTTCTAAAAAAGAATGCGATTCGAACGACAGATTGATACATTTTGTAGAATGTTCGAATGTACACAATAGCGATAGAGACTCCAACACTGCTTAATCGAACTTTTTTGTGGAGCAGCGGAAAGGTTTCAAATAGAATCAGTACGGAACTTTTACCGTTTCCGCAAGCGTTTGGGAATAAGTCGTAGTTGTAGCGATGTCAGGTCAGGCAAATAGCGAAACTACGACATGCAATCGAGTCTAAACTACAGACTATTTTTTAAGAGAAAAACAGTAATATATTTAAAGTATGCAAGATGAACAGGTAAGCTTGGATTTAACTGTAAAGCATCTGTTTCCGTCAGTGACTGTGGTTGCAGTGTGGTTGGTGACAGGTGCTCCTACTTACAGCATTAAACGCAAAACATTGGCAAAGTGCATCATTTTCAAACTAGCCACACTCTATTCAACTGGACATAACAAACAACTTAATTATTTACAGTAGCATTCTCATAGCATAGCACTTCCTTTCGACATAAGACCTAATCATATTATTTTCTATTTATTTTTTAAGCTTTTGCTTACACTTTTCATCCTTCTTACGTCACCACTATTCCTTTGCATTCGAACTCTACAGCTCGAAACAACGTAAATTTATCATACTCCGTTCAAAGTAAGATTTTCATTTTACAATAAATGTTGCACAACACGCCTACAAAATGACTGTTTTGAACATTTTCCAATCCCTCAATTATTCTCACTCCTCCAGTTATTAGCCCGGGGGTATATTTGTCCGACGGGGACTTGCCATTTTTCGTTTGCACTGAACTTTATATAGAGACTATGAATCCACATTTGAGGGACTTTCAGATAGGGGTGATACAAAGAGAACACGTAGAATGAATAGATCTTTTAGCTATTCTCACAACGAATGTGGATCGAACGATATTTCATCACAATTTGTAGAATTTTCGAATGTGCACAATTGCAATCGAAGCTCTAATGCCACTCTATCGAACCTCGTGTATAAAATTGTATAAAAATATCGCTCGATCCAGGCTCTTTTGTATAATAGCTAAAAGGTCTATTTACAGAATCTCATGGTTGAAATCTACAAATCGATGAACCATCTCTAGCCTGAGTACATGTGGGATTTCTTTGTCAAGAAGATGCTCCCTGCAACCAAGGGACTAAGGAGTTATTCCCCTCGGTGAGTTCTCAGTGCTACGGAATAAATTCTCTATCCTTTAGAACGAGTCTATTGTGGAATACTCTTGGTGATGACCTCAAATTGACAACTTCTCTCGTGAAATGTAAAAACGAAATTCATTGCTGGTATGGCAACAACTGCACGGGCTATATTTGCACTAAATTCAGGGTTTTGATATACATATTGTAAGTTGTACATTGCATATTGAATGTTGTATATTGTATATCGTATATCATATATCGTTTATTATATATTGCATATTCTATATTCTATGGTATTGTATACTATATTGAATATTGCAGACATTTGATGTTGGTTAGTTGTTAACTACGAATGAACCAACTACAAACAAATCAGGAATTTTGGAGCATCATTTTCACACATTCTTTCTAGAGCAGGGAGGGTCGTATAAGGGTTCTAGGGAACAGGGTAACATGCCAAAGAACGATTAGGGGAACAGGGAACAAATAAAAGATCTGTAGAGTGAATAAGGGAACAATTAGTGTGCTTTCAGGGAGCCGTGAGCACTGTAAAAGATTGAGAAATAAGTTTTTACAAAGGAAAGCCAGATTAAATGTTGAGTTTTGCAAATTTGTTAAGTGGTGCAACAAGATCCTTCTGCGCTTTGTATTTATGACATCAGCTCCATGTTCCAGACGACTGTTTGCCTTCTTTCTAGAAAAATGAACTGAAAATGGAATAGCGATGTTTTACAAAAGAGTTTCAAGATTTTTGTATGGCATAATTTTTCCAGGGAACAATTCAAAATTTTGCTCGGGAACATGGGAGTACAAGATAATTCTATGAGGGAACAGGGGAACAAGGAACCCCCCTCCTATAAGACCCTCAGCAGGGTATCAAAAGAAGACAATTTTCTGGAGCCGGTTGTAAAAACACATCTAACGGGGAAGTGTTGTTAGATCGGGTTATTGTTTAGTCTAATATTTTGCTTAAAGGTATATCTTTGACAGTTTTTTCTTGAATCGGCTATGATTTGAAGGCCCAAATCATGGGCTCGAGTAAAAAATCTTCTTTCGTTTTCTTTCGTTGACACACTCCTGCACTAATCTCATTAAAGGCCCTGGGGACGAGGTTGATGATTAAAGTACCCCCCCCCCTTATGGAGTTATTCGGCATTCAAAGGAAGTCACATGTTGTGAAGTCTGTGTGGAAAAAGCTGAGGACTGGACCGAGTGTTTAGAGTAATTATATTTTGACGTTTATGGTTGGGAGTTGAATCGAACTAGGAAAGAGATAAGATGGCCGAATAAAATAGTTTCGTACAGACTGGAGAGAGACGCAACGAGGCGTAATAGAAAATACTACATGGTGCCGTGACCCGGGAGCATAGAATGGAAGAATTAAAGAAATTGATAAAAGGACGTAGCGCTAGCCGTCGTTATGTCAAGAAAATTATAGCGGAGACAGCGAAGATAGTTAGTGAGCAAGATGTCGATAAACTGAAAACGAACAGGGAAATTTTGCGCCAGGAATCGGAGAGCTTAAAGAAGAGAGACCAAGAGATTTTGGATTTAATCGACGATGAGAAGTTTGAGGACGAAATGTTGGAGTGTAAGGAGTTTTCAGGAGGGATACAGTACTGTTTGACGCAAATCGAATCGAAATTGAAATTGTTAGTGAAGGAGTCCGAAGTGGAACGTGAGCCGCGTCGTGAATCAGTTAGTAGCGCGCGGAAAGTGAAAACGATGAAATTGCCAACCTTGACCTTGCAGAAATTTTCGGGCAATCCGACAGAGTGGCCGTCATTTTGGGAGACATTCAAAGCTGCCATTGATTCAGACGAAGAAATGGAAGACGTGATGAAATTTAGCTATTTAAAGAGTTACCTTACAGGTCCAGCTGCACATGCCGTCGCGGGGCTTAAGGTTACAAATTCGACGTATAAAGAAGCACTTGATGTTTTGCATAAGAGATTTGGAGACGTTTCTGTGATAATTGGAAACCATATGGATGCATTACTTCATTGTCCTGCAGTTGGAAACATGAACGATGTAAAAAAGTTGAGAGAACTGTACGATAAGTTAGAAGTGAACGTGCGGAGTTTGGGTGCTCTTGGTTTGCATAGCGGAGGATATCAGCAAGTGATGTCGCCTGAAATCTTGAAGAAATTGCCGAGTGAGCTGCAAGTTATGATTACACGCAGATTGAAAGGATCATGCGATTTACAATATTTGTTAGAGATATTTCACGAAGAGCTTCTTGTTAGAGAGAAATGTGTTTTGAGCCAAGTCAGCGTAGAGAAGAGCAAACCAGCCAACGCCCCCCAAGAAGCGACGAGAAACAGATTCCCGTATCGAAATCTGCAAGCTACAGCAGCAACGTTATATACTGGAAGCCAAGCAAATGACAGAAAGTTTGTTATCAAATGTGCCTATTGCGATGGAGATCACAAGTCTCATTTGTGTACCACCGTTACTGATCACGTTGTACGAAGAAAGATCTTGACGCAGAAGAACCGCTGCTTCATTTGTTTACGCGCTAATCATCTGGCACGGAACTGTCGTTCAAACATGACATGCCTGAAATGCAACCGAAGACACCATTCTACGATATGTGAGTGTTATTCCAAGCCAACGACGACCGAGAATGGTGATCAAAATGATCAAAAGGGAAGCAGTGTTGAAACGAAAGAGCCCGAGAGTGCGTCAACCACCAACATGCATGTGAGTGCAAGAAATTCCGTTTTGTTGCAGACCGCGCGGGCAGAAGTCAGAGCCCCAGGAAAACCGAGTGGGAGAAATTTCAGATTTGTATTTGATTCAGGAAGTCAGAAGAGTTATGTGACATTTGATATGAAAAACGCGTTGAATCTTCCAGTTGTTGGAAAAGATAAACTGTTGATAAAGACGTTTGGAGACGAATCGCCGAAAGTTCGTGATTGTGAGATCGTGCAATTTTCAGTAAGTTGCAAAAATGGAGAAGAAACTGTGATGCAGGCGTATGTTGTACCTGTCATTTGCACGCCTATTAGTAATCAAGTGATTTCGAGAGCTGTGAAACATTATGAGCATTTGAGAGGATTGGATTTAGCGGATTTTGTAGAGGAAGACGAGTTAAACGTTGATAGGAATGTGGACATTTTGATTGGTGCGGATTTTTATTGGAGGTTTATCACCGGACGCATTTTGCAAGGAAAGAAACCAGGTCCGGTTGCGATGGAGACGAAGTTAGGGTGGGTGCTGTCAGGGCCCACGGATATGGTAAGTTCTGATCCCGATTCACATGTTATGAGATTTGATACTGTTGTTGTTGATAAGGAAAATTTTGCTATTGTGAATGAAGTGAAAAAGTTTTGGGAAAATGAGGCTATAGGCATAAAAGGAAATGAAGATCAGTTTGTGCATGAAAAGTTTGTTGATGAAATTGAGTTTGTTGATAACCGATATGAGGTTAAGTTGCCTTTTAAAGACGGACACCCGATTCTCCCGGACAACTATTCCCTTGCAAAGAGAAGGCTGTTTTCACTTGTAAACCGATTGCAGCAAAACAAAGATATTGCTGAGCAATACGATGAGATAATCAAAGATCAGTTGGAAAGGGGAATAGTTGAAAGGGTCGATGAAAGTGCCGAAGTTGAGTTAGGCAAGGTATCGTATCTTCCTCACAGAGAAGTTCTTAGGCCAGACAAAGAAACGACAAAATTGAGAATCGTGTTTGATGCTTCAGCTAAGAATGATGGGCCTAGCCTTAATGATTGTTTAGACTCTGGTCCTTCATTGTTGCCGCTTTTATACGATATTTTATTGAGGTTCAGAGCAAAGAATGTTGTGTTAATTGGAGATATTGAAAAGGCTTTTTTGAATATTTCTGTTGCGCCAGAACACAGGGATACAATGCGTTTTTTGTGGGTGGATGATGTTCAGTCGAAAGATCCTAAAGTTGTCGTTTACAGAATAGCTCGTGTTTGTTTCGGAGCTGTTTGTAGTCCATTTTGTTTGAATGCAGTCGTGCAACACCATATTTCAAAGTTTGAAAATGATAAAGAGTTTGTCGAGAGTGTGAAAAATTCCATCTATTGTGATGACTTTGTTGGGGGTACAGAGAGCGAAGAAAGTGCGATAGCTCTCTACCAAAAATTGAAAGATCGATTCAGGCAAGGGGGTTTTAACATGCGAAAATGGCATTCGAATTCTGATGAAGTTTTGGCTAAAATTGAGCATTTGGAAAACGAGGTTGGCCCCCAAAAAGAAGCGAAACCGCCCGAAGAAAAGTTGTCGGACACGCCTTTGTTGAAAAATGATTCCGAGAAGCCTGATGAGAGTAAGGTTTTGGGCATAAATTGGAACTCGAAGTCAGACAAGCTCGCTTACGATTTTAATGCAATGCTTGGGTCTGCTGAGAAGGAGCAAATTACGAAGCGCGATGTGCTAGCTACGACCGCCAAGATTTTCGATCCGCTTGGCTTGATCAGTCCGGTTATTGTCCCGTTGAAGTTGTTGTTTCAAAAGTTGTGCAAGCAAACTAACGATTGGAACTCATTGATAGATGAGTCTATTTTGAGCGATTATAAATCAATCGTAAATGACATGATGCATGTAGGTCGCATTGTTGTTGACAGAAATTATTTTGGAAGAGATATTGCAGTGTCTGATGTCGATTTTATTGAATTACACGGAGTTTGCGTTTGTGTTATTCGTCATTTGAATTTGTGTATTTGATTGCGATGTAAACAAACTTTACCGTACCACCGCTTACGTCGCGTGATTTAGCCGCATACGTAGAACCAGATAAAGAAGATGATTGCGAGATCGACGTAATCGAAAATCGTTGTCGAAGCGAAGTCGTTACTTAGAGAAGCTGTTGGATCATTTCAGAAGACGATTTAGACACGAGTATTTAACCAGTTTACGAGAATTTCACATTGGAAAGAAGACGTTGACAAATAGAGTTATTAAAGTCGGTGACGTCGTAACAATTCATGAAGAGAAACGACCACGTCAGTTGTGGAACCTGGGTCGAGTTACGAAGTTGCTTACTGGTAAAGATGGAGACGTTCGTAGTGCAGTCGTGAGAGTTTACAGAAAAGGAAGAGCAGCAGATTTGAGAAGACCGATCAAGAAACTGTATCCAGTCGAAGTAGCTGATGCAGAAGAGAGTGCAGAGGACAGGAGGACGATAGTCGACAGGGAGGATGAAGAACCTCAGATTAGGACAGTGCTGGACGAACACGTTGGTGAGATGATTCATTGACCGTAAGTAGTACGTAGTAGTTAGCTGGCTGAGTATTTAATCGCGTTTAGTTAATCGTAGTTATCGTTATAGTTCGTGTTATCGCATTTCCCGCGCGGGGAGTGTGGAAAAAGCTGAGGACTGGACCGAGTGTTTAGAGTAATTATATTTTGACGTTTATGGTTGGGAGTTGAATCGAACTAGGAAAGAGATAAGATGGCCGAATAAAATAGTTTCGTACAGACTGGAGAGAGACGCAACGAGGCGTAATAGAAAATACTACAGTCTGAGACCCTGCGGCATAACTGCTAATGGTGCTTTTTTCGTTTTACTTTTTTGTCCTTGTCGTAGACTCTTATGCCCCTTTCACAATGAAAGTTCAACAATTGGAAATGTGGACACAATTTGAGTGTTGATCGTGTCCACAATACCGGACCTACATTATCTTTAATGATTAAATGTATTTCGTTACCATGCTTTGTCTTCAATTCACTGTTTATCTTCTCGCTCTTTTTTGGAAGCACATAAGCCTGCTATCAACGATTCTCTGCATGGCCTAAATGTTTTGAAGCTCTAACTGCACTGCGATTTGAAATCCGTGACCTGAGAACTACATCCCAGAATGACGCGGCCTTCTAACGGAGTCGATCACAACCAAATTGTGTCCACATTCCCATGGTTCCCAGGGGGTGCACTTAGCACATGCGCATACGGGGGGTCAGTCCAAGAAATTTTCAGGCAACCCGAAAATATCACTTCAGCTGCATTGCAACCCAAAAATATCAGCTCGTTTTATACTTAGAAACCTGTATATGAACATAAAATATCCTGAAACAAAGCAAATAGAAGTCAAAATTGCCTCTAGTAAACCCTGAAATATCAGTTCAACAATCTTTGATGTCAAAAAATATGAGAAACATAATTTCAGTTTTATTTAGACCCAAACATATCACGTTAGGCAATCTTCTAACCCAAAAACATCGAACTTACCTCCCCGTATATGCATGTGCTGAGTGCCCCCCTGGGCCATTGTTAAACCAGCTTAAACTAAACCAGGTTTACGAATAAGGACCTTTTGATTGGTCAATCCAACAAATCCAGTCATTTGATTGGTTTATAATTTATAATATAATTACTGGTTTAGATAAAGCTGGTTTAACTATGTCAGTGTGAATGGAGTATTAGTCATTATAGTAGTACCGGATAGAAATTGTAAGTAGCTTAATTAGCAAACTGTGTCGTAGTTGTTAGTGTAGTTCCATGTCTTTATGTTATGGCCATGGTGTTGTCATTTATTTTTGCTCCTATTCGCCCTGTATTGTTGCATAGTTATTTAAAGTATAGTAGAATGTAGCCTTTGTAGTAATATTTGATATGGATATTAAAAAATGGTGTTGCAAGTTGTGCACCGTGAAAGAAACACAAAGCACCATGACTTTCAATTATGCTACTTGGAGCAACTGGCTAGAAGCGAAGCAATTCATAATTCATGGTGATACAAATTCAAGTATAGGCATTCATAGTCCTTTGTTAATGCTTGCTTGATAAAATTAGTGGTGAGAGGAATAGCTGGATATTTTTTTACCAAATGAACTTAATTCAAACGTCTCTGCTTGTTTGGCACTTTACCAGCAACAAAAAATTCAGCCACTTTTCAAACCACTGTCACTCCCCTGTTGTCCAAATAAAAGCATTCTTATAATTTGTCCTCTTAAGAATAAGCATGGGTATTGTGGATATAACTTTGGTGTTGATCGTGTCGTGTGCACAATACCTGGTCTAAATGTTCCTAAATGAATAAATGTATTTGGTTGCCTTGCTTGTCTTAAAATCACTGTTTATCTTCTCTTTCTTGATTGGGAGGCAATTGCTTGCTCCGGACAATTTGAAATGGACCTCAAAATTCGAACAGTACACGCTCTGAAACTTGACCTGAGAACTAATTCCCAGATCGATGTGGCCTCCCAAAGACAAGGATGAGTCCTGTGCTCCCTGGATGAGTCGTTGGAAGGCTGCGTCGATCTGGGAACTAGTTCTCTGGTCATAATAGTCAGAGCGCGGTGCAGTTCGAAATTTTAGGCCAATATCAAATTGTTGAGAGCAAACATCGGCTCCCAATCAAGAAAGAGAAGATAAACAGTGAATTGAAGACAAGCAAGGTAACGAAATACAGTTATTCATTTAGGAACATTTAGGCCAGGTATTGTGGACACCATTAACAATCAAAATTGTGTCCACAATACCCATGGAATAAGGAGGACGTTTGCATCTAGAGGGGAAGGGAGGAAAAGAATGCCTCTGCGTAGGGAGGAAAAGAATGCCTCTGAGTCTCTCTCGCGCTTATACCCACAAAAAACAATTACTGAAAATGCTGGCTAGGGAGGAAGAGAAAACCTCTCTTTTGCAGAGGCGATTTTGGGTATTTCACGTACGCAGAAGAGACTTAGGCCAGTCCAGAAGTGTTTCTAAGTTCTTTGTAACTTTGCCTGTTGTGTTCTAAAATACTGTAGTTAGGCCATATCTTAGAGTCATCTCTTTTACTGCTTTGATCCCATACATGATTGCATTAGAGGAATTAACTAAAGTAGCCAACTCTTTGAAAAGAAACCTTTCTGGTGCAAAAGGCAACAGCTTGTCTTACTAGATGCAAGGCAACTTTTGCACTTCAGCTCTTCTGACCAACAGTTGAGAGAAGTTCCATTGTCTGCTACCGCTAATCGCTCCATTTTTATGGTGTCGATAAAAAGCAACTGATGCCATAAACTTTTCAACTGTTCTATACGAAAGCGTCTGGATGGAGTAATTTGTTTATACATTTTTCATGCGAAAGGTTCGATTGAGTGGCGTTGTAGCTTCTATCACTTTGTGTACATTCAAAAATTCTACAAAGAGTATTGAAATATCATTCGATTCCGATTGTCTTGTGAAATAGCCTATTGTCTTGTAGAGTAGAAAGTTCTATTGTGCTACAAAATGTGTTCTTCCGTCTAAGAGATTTTATAAAAATACTCACTTCTTTTCCTGTACAAAAATACTCACATTTTTTCTTCTTGAAAATGGCAAAGTTCTTCTTAAAAATGATAAAGTTCTTCCTTTCCTCTGGGAGATGACCTTCATTTACATACTTCGAGAAGATGCTTGTTTTCAAATTCTTAGCAACAAAGTTGCAATTGTCTTCCCTGCTACATTGATGGAAGCGTTTATCAAACAGACTGGCTGTAAAATATTGTCCTTCTGAGAATACTCCAAACGTAGCCTTTGAGGTATCTTTGTTCAAGCTGTATATGTAAAGAACTTCATTGCACGCAATGATTAGGATGAGTATATGAGTTCGAATCATCTTCGTTTTCGTCTGACCACATTTAAAAAAAAATTCCCACATGAAGAGAGAATTATTAATTGTTTTCGCTGGTTTGCATAATATATGAGACTGTAACACGCCATTGAATGACCAATACTTGTGTCGATGTGATCATTGTTGATATATATTCTACTGACTACGATGTGATTGTCTAAAAACAATGATACTAAGTTTATTCATTCCAAATTGGTTTCTAGAGCAGTAATGAGCAAAGCTTAACACCAACCAAAAATTTGACTACATACTACTGATATAGTTATTGCTACTGGGTTTCCCAAAAGAATTGTGCCCTTTTTGCGTGGCTACTGCGGAGGAGCTGTTGGTCTGCATGTCTGTTTTATACAGTTATTGGAACATGGTTAATCCTATCTGACCTGGGGGGTGGATTCCGCCCCCCTCGCACATTTTCATTTATACGTTTTTCCCTGGTCGCTGGATGCCTCTGAGATTTAGCAAGTTTAACTTTCTATCATATAGCAATGAAACTGTAACAATTTACAATTTAACAATTTAGCAATTTAACAAAATAATTTAATCAATCTAACAATTTTCTGAAACTGTAACAATTTAGTGCCTAATGTTTAGCTTGCATGATTCAAACTAAAACAACATTAATTTATATTTGTATTTAGCTATTTCTCTTCTTTATATTTGTCAAGTAAACTTGCACTGTCTGCCCGTCCACTCAGTTTTGTAATGTGATCCACTCTTTTAGCTTGTTCTGTATATGAAGTTTTTCCAGCGACCTCCGCACATTCTACCAGAATAGTCATGGCATGCTCTGTTACAGTCTGACTCAGCAGCTGATCCATATTTATCGAAAGCAGTTCCACAAAAGCAGTGAATCCACTGTACCCCAGCATAAGGAGCACCTCGACTTTTGCATTTTTTGATACACTGCTCAGTCATTCCTATTGTGTCATTTACCTTCATTTCTCCTGCCATTGGTAACGCACGAGATCGACGATCATTGTAGCATCCAACATATAATGGCTGTGGATCAAATCCTTTCTTTTCTATGGAAAAAGAACAGCCTTTAATCACCATGATGCGTTCACGTTTAGCACAGAGCTCAAATCTTTCAAATCTTCACAAAAGTAGGTGTTTTAGTTTCCATAGTGCAGTATTTTAGACCCTGTTTACATGATGTCGGTTGAATTTTAAAACGGCATAAAAAAGTGCGCTTTTGGCCTCCCGATTACATGATGCCGGTAGAGTTTCCAAATTCTGGCGGCAGACTTTTGTTCGGTTAGCAAAACGGCAAAGTTTGTGATTCTTCCTGCATCCTGTAAGTGCACTATGTCGGCAGAATTTTATGCCACTTTTGTCACGAGGCTTTAATTTCCTTATTGTCTTAATTGTCGTAGTTGTTTTATCGATCTTGATTGATTACTGATGTCAGATGTTATTGTCTATTGAAATTAGCATACAATTCTACCGGCATCATGCAAGAGGGAGGCCAAAACGGTACTTTCTCATGCCGTTTTCAAATTCTATCGGCATCGTGTAAACGGGGTCTTAGTTCCATCTTAACATTTGCTTTGACTCTGCGTTACCAGAAAAACAGCTTCAAAGAAACTTTGTGTAATTTATTGCAAATCTGTCGTGGCAATTTTCTTATACCTTGATCATTTTCAATATAGCGGCATTGTGATTATTTTTGAAAAAAGTACTTTGATCTTTCGGTTTTTAACTAGAATTTGAAAGATTCAAACCCGTGAAGTAGTCTTGGTGATACGAATTTTCAAAAGTAGGAACTTTTTTCTGGCTCACCTGGTATCTTGTCCATTACGTTGCAGAAGTGAGACCAAAATAATTTCGACCCATTTTCTGTGACATTTTGAATTCACCTCTAATAGTCTATATGCTTTCCTATTGAGTGAACCTGGCTGAATAGACAATCATTAAAGATTGAGCTTCACAAAAATCTTCAAATCAGACCAATTCTGCAAAAAAATGCTGCATAAATACTTGCCAGTTTCTTTCATGCCGAAGTCGATCAAAGTTTTCTTGAAAACAATGAGTGTCTTCTTGTCTTTTGGGAGATCAGCTTCTTGAGAGTATTTCTTGAAAGAGTTGTGCTTTGTGTTCTTGGCTACAAAATTGCAATCGTCTTCTAGGCTACACTGATGGAAGATCTTGTCCATTAAACTCATCATCTTACCCTGCGATTCTCCAAAGTACAACTCATAAATCGCCTTTGAGTTATCCTTAGCTAAGCTACAGATATGAGAAACTGAAAAGGAAGCTATAGTTAAACAGAAAAGCAAAGTTTGAATCATCCTGATTTGTAGTTGATTGAATACTAACAGAGATCTGCGAATGAAAATCTATTTCTAGCTCGTTCGCTTTAGCAGGCTAGTTCGCATAGACAATCACTGTCCAATATGATGTGCATCTTGTTAATTGATTCTCCTCCGCATTGGGAGGAGTCTCTGCGGAAAAAAGCCCTTTGAAAGGGAGGCAGCTAGATTAAAAGCATAAAATGTTGAATCATAACGAGAGTAAGACAATAAGAAAAGCTAAAATGTTGAATCAAGAAAACAAATTGAATGAGATAAGCTAATGAGAATTTGAAAAATAATCTGAACAAACCATAGTTTCTCGCAAATTATTTTTGCCATGTTTGAGCGCATCATTAGCAACAAATAAAGATTTTTCGTGCTAAATTAAAAGCAATTGATTAAGATGAGCTTTTCGTATCCTCCTAATATTAGCAAGACATAAAGCAAAACTAATTATTCTCTGGCAGGTGATGAGAAATTTGTCAATGAAGTTCAGGATATAGATCAAGGAAGCTTGCTGAGAATAAATAAGAACAAATTTAGTACATGCCCAAAATTAGTTCTTTTCAACAATAGTAGATTATTGGTTCCCCTTATGATCGGTTAAAATATCTTAGTTAATTCGTGCATTGTTCCTCTTAAAGATTTATTTTCATAGGGCTGAATTTTCCTTTTGAGAGGAAAATGCTCGAGAACTTTCCTGGGAAGAACACTCCCTTGCTATCAAACTTCTAATTAAAGCTAAAGAAAGGGTTATGACCAAATTCTTTTGATGATCCTTTCTGTAGCAATGTATTTTCCTTTTTCTTTTCAATAGGACTAATTAGAAATTTGGTTTTCTCTTTGACTTCATCTGACAATGTATTAAATAGATTTAGCAATTAATTGAATATTTTTTTCATATCGATATTACTTTTCAGGCCCGTCGGAACGAAATTCATATTTGGGGCCGGGCTGAAAGGAGAAGCGAGCGAAGCGAGGAAAAATGGGGGTCCGGGGGCTTGCCCCCGGGAAAATTTTTCAAGACCACGCCCTTTATATCGTTGGAAAACGCCCCATTTTTTGAAAATGTGCTATTGACGGAAGCAAAAGATCACGACTAATGAGAGTCTTTCCATGAAAATTTTGAATTATTTGACTTGTATGACATCAAAAGATATTGCATTTTTGATAGATTCTGATAGCTTCCTCAAATATACACAAATTTGAATCTTCTTTCTTACGACCTTGGCTTTTACAGCCTTTTTCACTTACAAAATCAGCAAACTTCAGCAAATTATTGGGGGGCTGAAGCCCCCCAGCTCCCCCCCCCCGCTTCCGACGGGCCTGCTTTTTCTATTTTGATAGGGCCGATGTAAAACTGTTTTTCTCATGAACTGTGCTTTCACCTTATATAAATAATTTCAAATGAAATCAATGAAATACTCGTTGAGGAGAAGACCCCGCTACCCAGAGCTTCCTCTGTTTCATGAGATGCTTTTGACCAAAAGAAAAACTCCAACTCGTTCGATCTTTGTATGGTGTCATTTTGCTCTCAAATGTCTCATTTATGCCCCATTCACATTGCAAGTTAAACCAGCTTAAACTAAACCAGGTTTTCGAGTAAGGCCTTCTGATTGGTCAATCCAACAAACCCAATTATTTGATTGGTTGAAATTTAAACTTGTTTAAATAAAGCTGTTTTAATTATGTCAGTGTGAATGCAGTTTTGTCAATGTGAATACAGTATAACTCTACTAGCCAATCACGATTCGGTATTCTATGAAAAAACGTATTCAGTGGATTTATTTTGTCGTTGTTCATAGGTCATGCCTGTCTTCAAAAAAGAGACGCAATAAGGTAGAAAAATTTGCTCAATGGATATCGTATTATCGTCAAGCGCAGAGTGCTCTTGAACATTCCCGGCTTGAGCAAAAAATGCAGCTCCGAGGAAATTGAAATCGGCTTTGGGGTGGCTGGCTTTTGGATGTAGTGCCAGCAGTGCGGCCGCGCATAACTCGAATATTCAGGAGGGAATGAAGGAAAATTTAACGATTTACTATTTACAGTGGGTGTCATCTGACTGTCTTATAACCATGCTTTAGCCTTTGGCATTACGCTGTTTTTGCAAACGAGAACATTTTCGTCATATAATCCTTGAGGACAAAATAGAGTCTGCGCAGTGTCACTCAACTTCGTGTATCATATGTGTCATCATTTTATTTAAATGGCAGTTTGAATAGCGTCTGTTCGTTATCTGCCATAGGGTACTTAAAATACCCAAGTATTTTGTTTTTAATGAAGTCTGCGAAGACAGCAAGGCAAAGCACGAGATATACTCATGTGACAGCCATTCTTAGGGTGTGTTTGACTGGCAATCCGGAACCTAACAAACTCTGAAAACGGTCGATTTCGCAGAAACGGAAACAAAGTGCCCATTCAAACACAAGATCCTTCAAAACAGCAGGTTTCGGATTCATCCTAGCGAAAACGAGGTTTCCAGTCCCGGTGCTTGGCAACGAAGATTGAAGTGACTCAATTACCATAGCAGCACGAGTAACATCGCCTCGTTTGCAGAGTTTAGCGAACAAAAACAAGAATCTCTCCAAAGTCTGCCAAGCCTTTCGCCTGTTAGAGCAGAAAGTTCAGCAGGCCTTCCAAACCTGCAAAGCCTGCCGTTTTCGGAATTTGGTAGTCAATCAAGCACAAATTCCGAGTCTTCCAAGTCTAGTGTTTTCGGAATTGGCGCCAATCAAACACATCTTTATATCCAATTGCTTCCTAGTTTCCCAGGCAAGCGATGTCATTGGCTGTTACAACGATCAGTTTTTTGCTATCAATGTTGTGAAACAAATGTCATATCTTCCCCTTGGGTAGTTTCTCCATGCAGTGATTAGAAAGGTAAGGTTAAATGTAAAATGCGCAGTAAATGCTTATTTGACTTTGGTGTCATTTTGATGATGTCGATGATATAGCATGTGCATTTTGCAGGCATATCTGATCGGCTTGCAGTAGCGACACCGTTGAACTCGGTTTGATTAGAGCGTTCAAATGATAAAAAATTCCTTTTATATGGAACAAGCAAAAACTGTGACATCATCAGTCCTATAACCGAAGCCTTATGGTTGATATTTCCTCAGCCTCAGCCCCCCAATAACTTGCAGAAGTTTGCTGGTTTTGAAAGTGAAAAAGGCTGTGTAAGCCAAGGTCGTGGGTATGAAGATTGGAACTCAAATCTATTCAAGGACGCTACCAGAATCTATCAAAAATGCAATATCCTTTGATGTCATACAACTGAAAAATTTCAAGTTTTCGTGGAAAGATTCCCATCAGTCGTAATATTTTGTTTCTTTCAATTTTCCAAAAATGGGGTGCTTTCCAACGATTAGAAGGGCGTCGTCCTGGAAGTTTTCCTGAGGGCAAGCAGCCGGAACCCCATTCGTACTCGCTTCGCTCACCTTCCGCTTCAGCCCTCCTAGTTACGAGCAACATCTATGCACGAAGACCTAGGACCACAGCATATGGGTTAGAAACTGTGAGTTTCCTGGGGCAAAATCTCTGGCGAGATTTACCATTGCATATAAAAGAGTCCCGATCTGTACAGTATTTTAAAAAAGAAATTAAGTTTTGGAATTTTTCATGCAACTGTAGATTGTGTAAGGATTTTATTGCAAATTTAGGTTACATTTAGGTTTATTGATTATATCTAATTTTTGTATTCAATAATGGTTGGCATTAATTAGCCTAGTGCTATCTACCACGCCAACCTTAAAGAAAGTGATTATTATAATTATTATTTATTATTATAGCCCCTCCCCCCGTCTCCCATATTTCGTTCCGACAGGTAAGTGACAGTCATACATACTCAAACTATTGCATTGAATTTTCAAGTCGATCATGCTTATTCCAAATTTCCATTCAATATTATGCGCATACTTAACGGTTTTGTGTTGTACAGGAACATAAAGAGTACAGACCGAGCTTTCGACGTCTGTGCATTAAGACCAAGGGCTTTATATTTTCATGTACAACAACGAAACAGGTTAGCATGAGTTTTATTACCTGATAGTTTCTAATCTTAACTCATATCAAACGCATTCTGTTACTGCCATGTCATTTCAGTTCATTGTAAATCTCACAGTCCTGAAGCAGTTGCTGTGGCGACAAAAACGCGTCCTTGTATCGTGTTATACAAGGCTACGGGAAACCCGCGGGAAAGATGCGATTAAGGGAGCTGTCATAAAGTTGGAGCAGAGGGGGGCAAAAGGGATTTGACAGGGTCAGCAAAACTATTCCATGAAAAATGTTGGGCTAGTAAAATATTTCAAGTGGTAAGCATGGGCCATGAAGGTATTTGTTTACAATGGTTTACAATTGTTTTAAAGAGATTCAGCATCATTTTTACTGCTCTCTTGATCATTAGCATTTTGCTCCATCTCAATTCTAATACAGTGTTACCTTCAAACTCTTCCCTACCTTCTTAAAACTTAAAACTTTGAGAGCATGATGCACAGCACAGGAAGAAAATTGAACTGTACAGTAGATAAGTTTCTAAATTTCGAAACCCTGGGGTCATCGAATTATTTCTGCAGGCATTTAGGGGCTAAGTAAACAGTTCTTGTTTTTTGCATTGGGCTACATAATTTAACGGAAAATTTTAAAGTCCCTTCCGCCCCCTTCTGTTCCATTCCTTATGACAGATCCCTAACCAATAGGAGTTGCGAGATTCTGTATTGCCTCGTTTTTGAAACTTCAGTCAGGAAATAAGAGGTCGCTATCTCCAGAATAGAAACTTCTCATCATTTGATAACTGTTACAGAGTAAAAACAACTCATTCTGCTAGCGCCATGATCAAGTCAAAGATCAGAGGGCAACAAGAGACTCATCGTCAACCCAGTATTGTAATAATAGTAATAACGAAAATAATCAATTTGTTTTAAGTTCGTTACAATTCTAGTTCTACATTAATCTAATGTGAACTAATTTAAACCAACTATTTACATTTTTTATGAAAAAGAAACCTATGGTACAATACAGCAAGATGATGTCTACAATCATCATGAGAGCGTGTGGCCCAGTGGTTAGGGCGTCTGACACGTAAACCAAAGGTCAGAACGGCCGTAGGTTCAAATCCCACGCTAGACAGTTTGGTCGCTGTCCTTAACTCTAGCCCGAGTCGACCAGAGCCATGTGAGGGAAATCTGGTAGCTGCGGCGGGTAGCTGCGGCGGGTAGCTGCGGCGGGTAGCTGCGGCGGGTAGCTGCGGCGGGTAGCTGCGGCTGACTGATAGTAAAACATCCGTGGCCCCTGCTGGAAATAAGTCCCTCAGACTTTTGCAGGCTAGCCACGTTAAATATAAGTACCTATCTATTATTTGCAAATTTTGCATTGGAATTTGTCTCCACTCCAATTGTTTATATTTCTTTTGAATATAGCAGCTGATGAAGCGCTCTTTATGAAATCGGGCATGCTGGTCCACCGGAGGCTGCCTAAAGCATTTCATCTCTTACAGTAGTGTCCCGCAGATAAGAAACAATGTTTTCAAGCAATGTTTTCGATTCCAAGAAAGTGCTTTTTGCTTCATTTGCATGTAAAATTTTGTTTTCATTTGACTAAGTACAGTCTGATTCAACTGCAAAGCTGAATTTGTTATGCTTTCAAAGTTCTAATATAAGCATAGTTTTTGAATAAGAAACAAGCTTTTTTCAGACATGCACCAGTCTCTTATAAGAGGGGGTATTATTTCAAAAATCAAGGTATGGTGTTTCTTAAATTTGTGTTTCTTATATGCGGGACACTACTGTATTTCAAGAGCCATGTGGTTGAGGGAAAATGGCTCGAAAGCTCAATATGATTTCAGCACCTTTAGTAAGATATGTTTTCATATTCAAAGACTTGCCAACGTTCTTTCGTAGAGATTGTATCATCCTTCCATATTAGACCAACACGTAAGCCCAGCTGAGAATATTCATGAAACTGAAGTTGACATTTTGCAAAATACAAAGAAATGGTCTATAGCGCAAAGCTAAATATTTCATAATCTCTTAAAACCATTTGATTGAAATCCTTTTGAAAATCAGAATTAGCTACCAACAAGAGTTTTTGACTGAAACTGAAATTAATTTCTCATTTATCGATAGAAATAAGGGCTATTTAAACAGGTGAAACTGAAAACTTGCGCTTCTTTTGTTTTGAAAAGTTGACCATCTTGCAATTTAGGTTATTTCCTCGCTGTCCAGAAAGATTGATTTTTTTAGGATTAAGCATCATTAAAGGATTTTTATTGTGTAAACTAGTGGCAAAAAGTTAAAAATGAATCTTCATTTATGGATCTCCTCAACGGTAAAGCAAGATCCAATCAACGATAAAGCAAGATGACTCAAATTTTGCTTCTCAGCCTGTCTGTTGCTTGCTTTTCAAATCTTCACATCTTCAGCTTGGCTATAGTCTCCTCAACAGCAATTTATGAGTTGTACTCTGGAGAATCACATACAGTGACCAGTCTATTTGACAAGATCTTCCATCAGTGTAGCTTAGAAGATGATTGCAAGTTTGTTGCCAAAAACACAAAGAACAACTCCTTCAAGAAATACTCAAATGATGCTCCTCTCCCACAAGACAGGAAGACACTCATCATTTTCGAGAAGAGATTGGTCAACTTCGAGAAGAAAATTGGTAGATCCTTCTAGAACATTTCTTCCACAGAGTATATCAAATTAGATTTAGCATTAACTAAGAACCCCACAACCTTTAACCACTTAAAGTTTTTCTTGACTTGAAGCTTGCTGGGCCTAACATGGAGATGCATGTGCAATTTTCATTGCGTAAAAAGACGGTAAACCAAAGAGAGAAGGCAAGTTAAATATGTTGCAATGAAAATCTTGCCTAAGTTTTCCTAAAACGTTGTAGTTAAAAAGGGCTTTGTTTTGATTTGTTCCGTTTCTGCAGACAAAAGTTCTTCGAGATTTCATCTATCCTACCGGTTGAGGCAATAAAATACCAGGCGTTTGTAAAATTAGTGCTCCCTGAATATCATAGTAATGATATTGAAAACTGTCTTGTATTATTCCCGATACTTCCAGTTCGGTTCAGAAATCTACCCAACTTTAATCGGTCATTCCTTCCCTTCGAAATGAGAGACTTGCTGCAAAAAGTCCCTTTCGAGAACCTGCAAAAAGGTGAAAACACCAAGCATGATTTCTTTTTGTTCTCCTTCCTTGCAATAATGACACTTAGGTGAGTCCATGCATTTTGTCTTCTTGGAAGAAGGTGAATAAGTTATTTGTACTGGGAAGAAGACTTTTAACCCGCTTAGAGGAAAGCGCGTTCTAAGCTTCTTGAAAATCAGGGAGTTATCTCTCTGTTGAAATCATCGCTGTAAGGTAAACACATTAGGGAAGCTTGCTTGTAATTTTAGCACATTTTAACGGTTTCTTGAAGGGAATTTTTCTTAGAAAATCGCTTACAGAATCTAAAAATAGTGACCGATTTCAGGTGGGAAAGATTCTAGGAATAATTGAATATGTCACCTATTCAATCAAATATTGCAAAATGTCATTGATTACATACTCAGGGAGCAGTAGCATTTCAAAAGCTGTGCCTTTTTTGACTTCAGCTGGCACCTTTGACTTTAGCGGGGTGAGTGGCTGAGTGGCTTAAACAGTCTTCGTCAGGTGACTGAAGTTAAGCTTGGTCGAGTGAGGTCAGATTTCGGATGGGTGACCACTGCGGCCTGACCTCGCAACTCACCTCGCCGTCCTTCGGAAGGGACGTTAAACTAGGGGTCCCGTGCCTGGATGCGGCATGCACAGTGGGCCTAAATTAGCTTTCAGTAGCTAGAAATCCTGACAAGCCCACTCAAAACAAATTGAAAACAAACAAAAACAAACCTTTCATGCAAGAATTCCAATTCTACTCATACGCCAAGACGTATTTAAATACCAAGGATAAGAAAATACCAAGAAAATACCGTCAGCAATAAGAAAAACCGAGGATTGACATTTGATTACATGGTTGGGTATGGAAGAACATTTTGTGATATAATTCCATTGGATGCAGCAACAACAACTAAGACGCGGTCACACAAGGCCAGAAGGCCGCAGATCGTGGGGAAATTGGATTATCTCACAAATCTTTGTTTGCTACTGGTAATGGTTTCCATGCCACGTCCACATGTATGCCGATATTTCTGAAACGCGTCTTTTTATCCGCATAAAAACATTCACATCCACAAGAAGAGCGTTTTTTGAAAGCATCCCACCCACGCGAAAACGATGTGATGATCGAAATTCAAAAAAAGCCAAAAGAAATGCCCTTCAGTGATTCCCAAAAATCTGAGCACGTGCTCTGATAATAAATCGACAATGTGGTATCAGTGCTTTTGAGAAGCACCGTTTTCGCCCGTCCACACAACAAGCGGAAAACGGCATTTTCAACAAGATCTATCCTGGAGCAAGTTTTCGAAAAGCTTCGTTTTCGGTGAACAAAAAAGCCGGCTACACGTGTACGCTAACCCAAAAAGGATCAAGACTGGTTCGTTTTCAAATAGATCCGCTGACATGTGAAGGGGCCTAACGTTGTCTGTGCTTACCATCATGATTTCATATTATTGACGGGGCCCAAGTATCTGACCTATACTGCGGGTATCTATTCCAAATCTATTGGGGCTGTTTGCATACATAAGGGAGTCTAAAAACGTGTAATCTCTAGCAAATAAATTATTTGAATGAAAATTGATCATTCTGCTATTCTCCAGCCTTGGTGCGTCCTGGGAATAAGGTAAAAGTGCGTTAGAACTTGGATATTACCTTTCCTAAACTCGTTTCGGAAGCATTTTTAGTCACCTATTGCCTCCAAATGGAACAAAAGCCATTTTGATGCAAACCGAAACATCTTGAAGACTCTAGAAAATCCTTCACCGAGGCAAAAATTGGTCACCGTTTTTCTGCCTCTATTATCCATCTCCACTGCGTTCTTTGCTCAATTACATCTTTTGATGGAATCATTTACAGACCAAAAGCTATTGCAGAGAGCTTATTGCTATCCATCTTTTGAATGATGACATATGTACCGGGTGAGTCAAAAAGTTAACACATGACTAAAGGACTTGTTGTATATGTGCGGGGCGCTATATCATTCAAGTTTATAAATAGGCCCTCTTGATGATCCTGCGATCATTTTAAGAAGAGAAGAGACCTTGAAAGTTGTAGCAAGAAAACGACACGAATAATATATCCTTCTCGATCTATGATTCAACTGATGCATTCAAAATGTGTTCCATATTTTGCAGCAGTTAGAATGCTTACCTTGGTGTCTTTTCTTGTGTTTTGACTTCTTCTCGTAGCTGAGGACCTTGCCCGCCATTGCTTGCTCTCAACGTTTTCCCCACGTTGAATCGTTGTTGTGGCTGTTCATCATAATGCTTGAGAAATATGACATTATGATGAACAGCCACAACAGCGATTCAACGTTGGAAAAACGTTGAGAGCAAGCAATGGCGGGCAAGGCCACTCAGCTACGAGAAGAAGTCAAAACACAAGAAAAGACACCAAGGTAAGCATTCTAACTGCTTCAAAACATAGAATTAGTAAGTATGAAACATTCTTCACGTGTCAGAATCGCCCATGGTGCAGCTATAATAAAAGTGTTCTTGTTAACTCCAGTTCTGTGATTCTTGAGTTCTGTTACGCTGGATGAATGAATATCTTGATTATCTTGATGCTTAGCGCCCGTTACGACGATGATGGTCTATCGCTGATGAATAAATGACTGAATAATGGTGCCTGCTCTGTCATGTGCTCAGAATAAATGAATAACCCACAGGGTGATCAAAGTGAAACATATAAAACAATTCCAACTGGACATTTACACGATACCGTTTTCATTTCATAGCGGATTGGGTAGGAAATCCGATATGAAAATTTCTCCTGTTGATACGATGCCGTTTTCATTTCATAGCGGATTGGGGTTCTGTTTACACGATACTGTTTCATATGATGTCGGATTGGCCTCCTGTTTACACGAGAACGCACCAATCCGATATGCTTCATACTGTTTTCGCGTTTTCAAATGGAAACGCTCTGAAAGTGGCATGAAACCAGTCCGATATCGTGTATAAACGGTCGAATCCGATATCAACTCAGTACGGAACCTCGTTATCAATTCTACAAGCCTCCGATTCATCTGGCGCACTTTTCAAATTCAAAAATAAAGATGGAGGCCACAAATGCTACGATGAAAATGATTCTTTCGACTGTTATTAGTATTACGAATGTTTATACCCGCAGGACGCGGCAAACGTTCTTGTGTAAACAGGAGGCCAATCTGATGTCAAATGAAAACGGCATCGTGTAAACAGAAACTTTCATATCGGATTGCCTTACCCAATCCGATATGGAATGAAAACGGCATCGTGTAAACGGGGCCTTTGTTTTTGAATTTGAAAAGTGCACCAAATGAATAATGATTGTAGAATTGATAATGGCTTGTCGAATTGATAATGAGGTTCCGTACTGAGTTGATATCGGATTCGACCGTTTACACGATATCGGATTGGTTACATGCCACTTTCAGGTCGTTTTCATTTGAAACGCGAAAACGGTATGAAGCATATCGGATTGGTGCGTTCTCGTGTAAACAGGAGGCCCTTCCGATATGGAATGCAAACGGTATCATGTAAACAGAAGGCCAATCCAATATGAAACCAATCCGATATGAAATGAAGACGGTATCGTGTAAAAGGGGCCTCAAAACTACAATAATTTTCAATGTGCAAAATAAAGGCTATAGCTTAAATGGCAAAATTTTGTGTGGGAAAGTCACTCACCTTTCAGAGCCTTTCATTTTCAGAAATCTGAAAGTGTTGAACCATTCCTTCATGTTCGATTTCGGTCTATAGTTTACTCCACATTGCCATTCGAAGGATATACAATGCTGTGTTTCGTAGCGGTTATATAAATAGGCCAGACAACGCATATACAACCATTGTTTCTTTAGCTACATAATGAAACAGCATATTTTATATTTAAAGATTGTTGAATACAATAGACTATTATTTTTGCCTTGCACGGAAACTCTTTAATTTTGTCGATTCCTTTTAAAGTCTATTTCTAAGGGAGAAAACTACATAAATTTTATGGTTCAATGTATATTCCAATGTGATTGCAATTCCAGGCCATTTTTTATTGTTTTTGAGGGAGCTTTTTGGGGAAGTCCCCCATATTCCATACTTTGAAATTAAAGTGGCTGATTTTAGCCAGAACGTTCTATGATTAATTTACTTTGCCGGATATTAGATAAGATAATAATCAATGTTATCTCTGTGATCCTCCAGGGGACAGTAGCTTTTCAAACGCCGAGCCTTTCTTCTGACTAACCCGGTACTACTGGCAGTCAGTCTGAATTGATTAGCGGGCCTTAACTGTTCTACACAAGCATCTGATTTGAACGGCACTTTGATACTTTTTGTATAATTTTCCAATGTGCACAAGAGTGTTAGAATCTCCAACGTCACTCGATCGAACCTTTCATACAAAAATTTACAAATATCGCTGAGAAAACAATGGGGCTCCCAAAAGGGAATGATAAATGCGAGGCTACGACTATATCTATACTTGATATTTACTTATTATATTTACTTATTTTATTTTGAAAATACAAGTTTAATGGTGAACACAGATTGCTTTTTCCATAGAAAAGAAAGGATTTGATCCACAGCCATTATATGTTGGATGCTACAATGATCGTCGAACTCGTGCGTTACCATTCGCAGGAGAAATGAAGGTAAATGACACAATCGGAATGACTGAGCTGTGTATCAAAGAATGCAAAAGTCGAGGTGATCCTTATGGAACTGCTTTCGACAGATATGGAGCAGCTGCTGAGTCAGACTGTAACAGGGCATGCCATGACTATTCTGGTAGAATGTGCGGAGGTCACTGGAAAAACTCCATATACAGAACAAAATGAAGGAGTGGATCACTTTGTAAAGGGACAAACACAACATCATCGAAGTCTAACTCGCTATGAATAGAACAGAAACATGCAGTAATAATAAAAGTTTTCTATTCTTCGTAGATGCATTAACATAGCCTGTCAATCTTATCCTTTGTCTGATGCTTTCATTTTCTCCCAGAACTGACCAATCGGGATTTCTACTACCGGGTGTCCCAGAAAAAGCGCAACAGATTTGAAAAATTCTAATGGCAACTGTTTCATACGCATTATCAAATGATTATTGTTATTGAAATCTGCAACAATAAGAAAAAATATTTAGATGTTTTCCTGGCTGTTAAGGAATGCAGCTTTTTGAAGGCAAACTGATTCGGGATCAATATCTTGTTAAGCTGTATAAAAGAAAGCAACTGATCATGGAAAAATCTTTTAGTCAGTTTTGAAAAGATAGATAGCACCAAGATTCGCCTTTAATCGGTCGTATTATTTTTGTCCCTGTCTTAAAAATTGGACTAACTTTTGCAAGTTTCTAAATATCTAGGAAGACACCTATATTTTAAATGATGCATTGAAAATCATCATTAGTGGCAGTGAGATAAGCCCCGCTGTGTCTTTAACTAAAGTTTTAGATCTCTTATCAGAACCTGCAGCTTTTCCATTTTCTAGCTGTTTAACGGCATTCAGCATTTTCTCTTGGTCGACCATACTTTGAACTTGAATTTTTTTTCTGTGGATTTGTTCCCTGTAGGACTTGCAGCGGATTATCACTTGCTTTCTTTCAAATTCACAAGCCAGGTTCAAATTTCAGTTAAATATTTCATTGGCTATGCAAATTCGCAAAGGGATTTCAAATGGATATCAAAATATGTGGCAGATTTGGTTGTGCACTTTAGACAATTGCCTATGTGTTAAGCGAGACCAGAGTCAAATGGAGCTTTTCAAGTTACTGAGATAATCATCATACCAAAAGTTGGTAGAAAACAAAAATACTTATTGCTATCCATAGCCATTCGAAAATCTACTGGCTGAAACAAAAGACTTCTCAACCGGAAAGGCACCTACCTTCCTAGAAGCAAATTTTGGAAACATTTGACCTTAACTCTGATCCTAACCCTTTCACCGTGACGCATAGTGTGCCGATTTTGAAGCTGGTCCGCTAAAGTGCAGATTAACCAACATAAACAACGGTATCAGCATGGAGCGGAGGTGGTTACCTAGCTTTTTGATGTTGCTTGGTTAGTTATGGCTGCCCTCCGAGAAACTAGTTTCGAAAATATGGCACTAGATTCATTTCTTGGAGAGTTTCCACTCCTTGCCAATAGACAATGGACTACCCCTACGATTCAACAGAAAGATTGCACGAAAAGCAACCCTTGACAGTGCTCTTCGACGGAAAGCACTGGGGGCACCCACACAACCAACTAACCCATCTTGATTCAAAGCCCCGAAACGCTAAAATGGGGCGAAGACTGACGATCAACAGCTTATGAAGTTGCCAAAAAATCAAAACTGTCACAACAGACATCAGAAAGGCTATTGCAAAGTTACATAACTTGATTAATACAGTAGCCCCAGCTACCTAATGAAATCGAGGTCATTGCCGGCGCCCATAAGCAGACGTTGAAACGAGGGGTTGGTATTACCCCCTTTAGATCAATAAATGTTTTAGATATTATGAAAAAGATAAATTCCAAAGTGCTATGGAATATGAAATTGAGATGGAATGCAGAGATCTGCGATTTTACAAAGAATAAATCCCCCACAAGGTATCAAATCCTTTTCTTACATTCATTAAGTTTTCCCAAAATGTTTACTGGAAAAATATATGAATTATTTCATCCCACAGGAGAAATAAAAGCTTCGAGATTTCCTTTTAATCTGTTGTTCGGACCGTAATGATGGTTTATAGCTCATAGCATCTCAGAAAATAGCCAAGCTTTTCACCTAAATGCTGATGTATGGCATTTTTAACTTAATCTTATATTTCAAAGAGCTCATGAAGTTTTAGCTTAAAAGTGCTTAAATCGCCTCATAAAGAAAATATATTCATTCAAACTTACGATGCTGTGGTTGTCTCTTTCTTCTTCATTGTCTTCTGCCAAATATTTCCACCAATACGGTATGCACACCTCAGCTGTGGCCTAGTGGGCGCCAGCGCCATGTTGCATTGATTCTACACTGTGACTCGATATGAGGTTCAGGTAACATGGCGCTGGCACCCACATGGCGCTGTCACCCACTAGGCCACAGTTGTGGAGTGCATACTTTATTAGTGGAAATATTTGGCAGAAGACAATAAAGAAGAAAGAGACAACCACAGCATTGTAAGTTTAAATGAATATATTTCTTTATAAGGCCTTTAGGCTAACACAGCAGTCTCCTACCGCCCATGACCGAATTTGGTGCTGGGCTGGATTATATTTACGTTTACATGAAGAGCTAGCCCTTCTAGGAGGGCTAGACATGTTGACGTCAACAATTCTAATCCTACTAGGCTTGCCTCGCGGCGCCTGCGGCGCCGCGCTGGCCCGCCGTCGTACCAAGTAATGTCTTAAGAGAAGTTTTTAATTCCAGCCCCCTAGAGGCTCACCTTGGTATGGAACAGAACAGAATCTATGAACCTCTTAAACCTCCAACCGCCTGCTTTGGCTGGAAAAAGAAGCCGTACTAATATAATGAAAGTGTGAGAACACATGAGCTTCTGTCTCTTTTTAGCCAAATGCCCCACAGAAAAACTTGCCCTCTCACTGCATCCCCCTTGAAGCTCTCTGTGATAGAACAAGTCCATATCGTTCTCACTCAGATTTCTCATTTCCAGGAATTCATTACCTTGGTCTTGCGTCAGATGAACGGAATGTATTCACCTTTTTTCAAAGCCTTCTTTCAAAATTTCAATGCTGAAAAGTTTTCTATAAGCCTCCTTGCAATCTCAAACAAAGCTTTTGATCATTTCAAAGGAATGATTGTTTCTTTGTAGTTTGAGGTATAGAATCCAGAGCGGTAGAGGACATAAAGCATGGGATTTTGAGACGTTTTCAGTGCCATTTCGCTCAGAATTAGCTTTCCGTCTCATTCAAGACCCCCGTTAAAACCTTCCTTTATGCCTCCTCTGGAGCTTAGTTGGAAAAAGAAAGCGATCTTAGTAAGCCTGGCCCAGTGGCGTAACGGAGGAGTGTGGGGCCCTTAGTGAAAATAATGGTTAGGGTTCCTCGTACTTAACTATATTCCATGCAAATTTTAATGATCAGTGTCACATGAAATGAAATAATTTTCTTCATTTCCTGATACTTCCAATTTGAAATCCTTATTCAGGATTTTTGCATCATTTCTTTCCGCTTTCTTTTCTGAGGTGACAATCAAGTGAATTGAGACAGTCACTTTACATCATTATCATGTGCTTACTCACAAATCATATCCAGTCTTACACTCATTTTGATAATGTTGTGAATGCTGAAACATATCCTTTCATCCCCTTCCATCCAAAAACCCGTTGTTTTTTGCCAAATTACTTGGGGCACCCCTTCGGGTCCCAAATGTTCGGGGGCCCTGAGTTTTGTGTTTAAAGGTGCACACCGTGCGTTACGCCACTGGGCTGGCCTCTCTTTTAGTTTTTTCGGGATGAGGATATGTACAAGGATCATTCCCTTGCGAGTTGAACCTTGGATAAAAATGGAACCATTCGTATCCACTTCAGACTTCGGAACAAAAGCTGGGAAGGTTCTTTTCCGTGGGAGAGATGCAGTTTCTTACTTATGCTGTTTACAGTGCTGAAAGAAGAAACAATTTGAAGACAAAAGGTTTCAGGTCATTCCTATGACGCATATAGATATGAAATCGAGAAATATCTGTGTCACAGAGGAAAAAGTTTTGAATTTGAAACAAAAGGTACTGCGTAGTAGGAAAAAGGATTGAATTATGAAAGAAAAGTTCAGAAATCTTTGATTGGCATGCCTCCCAATGCAAATTTTGAGAATTCAAAAGAGAGAAATTTCTTTTGAAAGTTAAAAGCTTAAGGATGAAAGTCTTCCCGTGAATGTGTCATTACTTGAAAGTAGAGAGTAAAACAGGGAGCAGATCAAAACCCAGGAGAAATGAAGATAAATGGAAGAAAGGAAGAGGAATTTCTTGATTGCAAGCAGGAGGTTAGTTCAATTTTCATTGTATCCATGTATATTTAGAGGGGGTGACAGGGAGAGTCTTTGGTACCGGTACCAACTCATAAAGTGCCAGGTTTCACCCAAATTAAAGGTTTTGGTACCACCAATTTTGGGGGGAGGAGCTAATGACTGATTATTGATATTTAATCATGAATATGACGAATTCTGAAAGGAGGTCTACGTCAATTCCTCATGAGACCAATAATGCAAGACCAAATCACTCCTGACCACGTCAGTGTGGCATCTGTGTCACTGTCTGCACTGTTAAAGGCTAACATTTGTTCTGGGAATTCCAAAAACATGCATGGACGAAATTTTTATTTATACCTACTCATATAAGCTTAGTACCAGTACCCCTACCTTTGGTACCAGATTCCACCCCATTTGCACAATATTGTACCAGGTACCACCCCTCTGGTATCATGGTACCACTACCCTGTCACCCCCTCTATTTACACAGTAATCAACCAAGAGATGAACAATTTTCTAGGAAGGGAGGAAATGAAGGAGTGATTATAGAATGCAGGGCAATTGCACCCCTGTACTGTTTGTCGATATTTTCTTGTTGAATGTTTTGCAGATGGTGACAATTCAGCTTCTCTTTCTAGACAATTCCACTGTTAAGCCCAAATAGGAAAACTGGTTTTGACCCTTCGGAGCTCTCAAAAAACGTATCTTGAGATCAGTTTCTGAAGATAGAAATTCTGTCAACCGTTTAAGATCTATTTAGCCCCCTCTCTATTAAGCCCCCTCCCTAAAAAGCCACCCCTGAGGCAAAATTTTAGATAACCCCCTTCTCTATTAAGCCCCCCCCCCCACTTATATCAAATTCAAGAAATTACCAAAGATTTCCAATTTGTTTAGCTAATACAGCGTTGTATTTTGATTAGTTTGATGTCGTTTGGTATAAACTCTGTGCCGAAGTTACGCATTTGATCCGTAAAATTGCCTGTTCAAGCCGGAAAATATGAAGAACTGAAAAGCAGTCATTCTTATCCATGTTATTTGATTTTCCGACGGAGCCAAATGAGTTTTGCTACATTTGGGTCATCTTAATTTTGCAATATTGCTCAGTATACTTTTGCAGCTTCTCATTTTGCAAGATTTTGCAATATCTTTCGATATTTTTCCGTTTCTCAATTTCTGACGTAGAGCAAATAATTTGGCCGGTGCGAGAAAAAGTCTCACGAGGAAAATCGTATCAATTTTCAATGGAACGTTGTTCGGGGTGGTTGCAGTTGATATCCGTACCCCCTATGGAAAAGCAACTCATCAAGGTCGAAGGCCCCGGATTTTCCTTGATAAGGGACCATTGGTAGGGGCTGATAGATATTCAGAGGGGCGACCAAAAATTTAGGGCAGTGAAAGGGGGCCACTGAAAACCTTGAGTGTAAAATAAGGGGCCATGAAAACTGAACAAATCTGATCTCAGCTATCTGAAACGCAAACGTTATCCATCTATGATCTTTGTTAAGCCTTGCGTTTTTCCTCAAACTGTCAATTTTTCATAAAATCTCCAAGTGCCATGCCACTTTCTTCTCTTGAAAGCTTTTCCATGTGCTTTTGCGTCACTTGCCATCAGAAAATATGATTTGTTGCTTGGGAATGTGTCATCGAATTAGATACAGAGAGGGGCCACCAAAAATAACAGCTGATAATCAGGGGCCCTTGAAAATCTAAATGAGGAAATAAAGGGGTTATGAAAAATGTTTATCATCGATAAAAGCATCTTCCAGCCCCATTGGTTCGTAAATTGTGGTGGGAAGATCCGGATTTTGCCTTAAAAGTACAGGAATGTCTGGATTTTTGGGGGTTTTACCTAAGGGGCATTTCACTCCTGAAAATGTGTTAAAGTTTTGGCAAAATCCTCTGCATGCCCCTGATTTTGGGAGATTTTTACATATCTCTGGATTTTCTCTTCCATAGGGGAGGGGGTTACGGACATTAACTGGAACCACCCTAGGAGATGTGTGTGGGCGTAAATTCAATTGCCGGAAAAACATTACAATTCATTGTTTTCAAATTGTATGGGAGGAAAATTTATTGTTCTCACATATAGGAAGAAGTGCCCTTTTGCAAATTCAATAGGAGGAAGAACTTTTAGAATCTATTGTTTTCACATAGGGCAAAGGGGCAGGATTGCGATTTTTGACCGAGCACCCAGGGCCAAAGTCACCGCCCAGGGAAAACCATTGAATTCAATTCCTGGACATACATCCAATAGACTCATTGTTCAAATACAATTGCTTATTGTTATTTTACAAAGGAGGATTCTTCAATTTACAATGGAGAACAAAAAGAACAAAGCTAATTGGATAATCGTTTACCTGCCTTATATATATATAGATTGCTCTACATTGAATCTATTGTTTCCGCCAGCCCTCCTTTGGAGGGCTAGCTTGCTTGATTGCGTTAACATTGGAAATTTCCAGCCCTCCTAAGCGAGACCTCGGGAACTGAATAGCGAGATCTTCTTGCCTAGGCGGGCTAGCCCACCTACATGTAAACAGCACCTTTGGGCGACTTCGTTGTGAAATTATCAGGGCTTTTCTCCAGAAAGCTTCTTCGAGAAATCTTCAAAACAACAGGCTCAAGCAACAATCAACACTTCTTCAACTTTCTCTTTATTTACACAATGTCAAATGTACAATTTAATAAAAAGTGTCTTCAAGAACGATGCTCCAACGGTGCCATTGGGAGCATGATAGGCATGGCTACCCTGAATGATCTTTGGCAAATAAGAATACAGATACTAAAGCCTAAAACTAAGTTCTGTTGGTCCCTACTTGTGGAGAATCAGTTTTATCACTGGAATCCTTAACTTTCTTCTCAATGAGTTCAACACATTGTAGCACGTTTAATCCCCATGGGAAGATGACATTGCCGGAATAATGTTGCTTTGCCCAAAAGGATGACATTTTCATCCTGCCAAAGGATAACACGTGCTAAAGCATGTTCAAGTCATTGCTCTGAGGTCGTTTCAAACGGGGATTCTTCTTTTTGATTCACCTCATATTTTTCCAAAAGTGGACAAATGTTTTAATCGCACTCTATGTATCATATCATCAATTAATGATGATAGAACATGTATTTTTAAGCAGTACTCTCGTTTCAATCTTCGTCTCTAAGATATTTTGCTGGTAAATGTCATTTTGCAAATTTTATCAATTCTCAGTGCCGGTGGCAGGATCCTTATCAACGTCGTTAGTTAGCTTCCTCCACAAACACTTTCTATCCTATTGTCAGGAAAGAATTTGATAGTAGCCATCTCAAAGCATTCTTAATAGTGAGAGACTTTTGTCAGGTGAATACGTATCTTCTGCTTTCTCGCTATTACAAGCTTTTTCTCGAGTTTTCTGCAAGTTCCAGCAGTTAGGCAGCCTTAAAGATATATCAAAATCTACTCTACGATGCATCTGTCTGTAGAAGCTACAACAAGGTATGTATAAACTCAAGGAGAAGGATTCATTATTGCATTGCATTCCGGTGGGGTACATAACATTGGGACCTTTAGCAGCTAGGACGGCAACGCCACCAGAACGTCATCTTGTATGATACAAACTGAGTATAGATTCCCACGTTATCTTCACAGGTTCTAACTATATCATAAGACGAGACAAAATCTCAATACTTCGGAACGCTCTGTTTCCTTGGTAATCAAGATTTAAAATGACTGAGTTTCACTTTGGAAAACCAAATCTGAAGGATTTCCAAGTTGTGCAATTGAAAAGGACAACTTCACAGACTCTCCAGGGAAGCAAATTCGAATGGAAAACAAAGAGTTTTTTCAAGCCGAGGTTCGAAAACAAAGGGCATATTATGTGTCAATACTCCTTTGGACCCCTTAAAAAAGTCTTGCTCATCCATATCACTTTTGTTCTCTGTTACCTCCATCCATAGAAAAATGTTGTTATAGGGCAGCAGACTCTTAAGCAATAACGACGTTGCAATGGATCAAAATTGTAACGAAGTGGTGAAAGCTTCTGAATCACAACTTTAAGTTTCGCTTCCTAAATCGCATTGATATTCCATTTTGGTTAGGTATCTAAGGCTCTAAGTACCTCCCAGCACAATTATGATCGGCTACAAAAGTTGTTAAAGAGGACTTGCATTTGCTAAAGGAAGTGTTTACGGGTTAGCTGAACAATGAAACTGAGAGAAAGATCCGATACACCTTTGCTGCGAATCCAAAGTTGTACCAACATAGTATAAGGGGGGCTATAAGCGGGGTCTGATCCAGGTCTGATCCCTTTTAAACTGCGTCATTATTGCCTGACTGAAATTTTCTAAACGAGGCAATACAAAATCGTGCCATTCCCATTGGTTAATAATGAATTTCCAGCTGGTTTCCCGTAGCCTTGTATAATACAATATAAGGACGGGTATTTGTCGCTATGCTACAGCAAGTGCTTTAGGCCTGCGAGATTTGCGGTAAACTCAAACAATAGACATTCCTAGCCTAACTCCAGTCACCTGACGAAGACTGTATAAGCCTGGTATAAGCCACTCGGCCACTCGCCATGCGCATACCACAACTTTGGCTTCGTAACATAAGTGTATCGCGTCAGCCTCGTGTTTATATAATTTCTGCTAGTCCTCAATACTTTAGTTCCTCCCATCTTCTGTATAGGAAAATTGTTCTTTGGAACAGTGTAGACGCATTGAACCGGGACGATTTTCTATCTCATACTGCGTTGACATCGACGCAGTCAAACCAGTTCCACCCAACCTAAATCAGGTTAAATTTCAACCAATCAAACGCATTCGATTTGTTCGATTGACAAATTAACCCAACATTTGATAATCTAGTTTAATTCAAAGAGGTATAACTTTCAAGTGTGAATGAGATATTAAACTGGCCTTGCTCCTATAGATCATTTCTGATATGGCTCTGCGCAATGCGACTTCGAAGCACCATTCTTCGTCTGCCGTGCACGACATACGCCGACTTTTCTGTATTCAAAGAGAACATGGCCTTGAAAGGACATGTGATCTGGAAGGATGACGGATTGGATGATATTGCTTGCATGGTCAAGTGTGTGGAACATCCAAAATGCCGATCGTACAACATCAACAAAGAATTTTTGAAATGCGAATTGAACAGTAAAGCACTGGGAGATCTTCAAGTGGTACTGACTAGTGAGCCCGGATGGCTTTACAAATCAACTGACTACAATAACACATTGGTATGTAAACATAAAGGAAATGGATAGGAAACTATCGGGGAAAGTTTTGATTCGGCTGTTTTCTGCTGAGCTAATTTAATGTGACTGTTGAACGAAAATTCAAAATCAATTTCTCATCTTGTAAATTGGCCATTGCACTTTCTCCTGACACAAATTGAACTCCATATGTTTTGGGATGGGTGCGATATAAATGGATTTCCAACAAGTATTTTCGTTGATCTTTCACTGAAAGATTAGCCTGTATCTAGACAAGGATCCGTCCCTTTGAATATAGCCGATTACAAAGGAATTTCTCCTTTCAAAGTGCAAAATGTTATGCACAAAACAAGGTTTTGTTTACATATTTCTTATCCAGCTCCTTTAACTCCATGGTCCCTTTTACCCTGAGTACCATTGGCCAATACTAACTACCTCAGTTCATACTTCGTTTATTGACTTGGATGATGGCACTCCTATTTTGATAATCAAACTACCTGAAAATCTGGAAAAAAATGAACGGGAAACTGGCAAAGCCAATCAATTTGAAATCTTCTAAATCATAGTTAACTAGCCATGTTCGAAGAGACCAATACGACTAGGCTCATGCATCGTCGTTGTTTCACTATTTAACTCGACTGAAATACCGATGCAAAAAGACATCAAAACTCGGGTCAAAACTTTAGTCTCACTTCCAAAAAGCGGAGCACACTCTCTCTTATAAGCCTCCCTCTCTATTACGCCTCCCTCCAGAGGGTCCAAATTCAAATAAGTCCCTCTGGAGCTTGTTGGGGAGACCAGATATGCTTTGTCCGAGGAAACTTATGTGTCCTCCCGTGCAGTAGGTTATAGCTCATGCACAGTAGCGTTTTGGGGTTGAAGCTCTGACGGGCGCATGAGCTTTGACCCACTGCACGGGGGACATATTAATTTCCTCAATCAAGCGTATCTTGTCTCCCCAACAAGAGCTTAACCTTGTGAAACAATGGTTTAATTAGCGTAGTTGTTGTTGTTGCTAGAGCATAATTAAAATTATGACGTCATATGACATCATGAAAATGAAAGTGTGTTAAAAAGTTGTAAAACTTTATTTTTCGCAAAGAAATGAAATATATCGATCAAAATAGATTCATACTTTATAAAATAAATTCATACTTTAGACTTAATCAGACTTATTGAAAAGGATTAGAAGAGATACAAATTATATTTTTCACAGAGTGTGGCACGACAACTTGGTTACCATGGAGACAAGGCTAAAAATAGAACACCAAAATTGTTACAGTTTCATTGCTGTATGATAGAAAGTTAAACTTGCTAAATCTCAGAGGCATTCAACAAACACGGAAAAACTTATAAATGAAAATGTACGAGGGCCCCCCGCTCCAGGTGAGATAGGGTTAATAGAACTGTTACGGTATGTCAAAGAATAATAAAAACGAGGATATTACTCCAAAGTAAAAGAACAATTGTTTAGGCTACGCATTTTGGACCGGCTGTAAACGGCATGAAAACAAATCCGATGTGGTGTGAACGGAGCAAGTTGTTTCATATCGGATTTGGGTGGCTGAATCCGATACGAACTGAATTCGGTATCATGTGAACAAAGCATTAACCTGTTGCGTCATTTTGTTTGTTGATTACAAATTCGTATAGAAATATAGCTGTATCTTCTCCCTGAAAGGCTAGAGTTGCAAGAAACTTTCCAGCATAGCTACAGGAATGGAATGTATGTTGCTCAACGAATTGGTGAGATTTTTAGAGAGGCTTACTGATTGGAAAAGGTTTTCCCTAGATTTCCCGTTGGAAAAATATTCAGCTATTTGCAAGTTCTTGACTTCTGCTAACGAAATGACCTTATAAACAAATCCTACAAAATAATTGATAACTTTAGAATGAAGTGAGAGATGAAAGAATTTTAACTACTACACGTTTCACCATTCAACAGTAACATTCATTGAAGGTGAAGGTGAAGGTGAAGGTGAAGGTGAAGGTGGACTTGCTCCAAGTCTCACTCGTGATCAATAAACAAACCGGAGGGAAGAAGAAGAAAAGGGAAGAGAAAGGGGAAGGAGAGCAAGACTAGTCTCACTCTCCTTCCCTCTTCCCTAACCTTTTCTTCCTCTGCTTCCCTCCCATTTGTTTATAGATCAAGAGCAAGACTTGGAGCAAGTCCAAGGTGAAAGTGAAGGTGAAATTGCGGTTGCAGTTTTCAGTGCCAAGTTTTGGGATCGCAGAAGTAGCTAAGCGCTAATCGAGTCCGCGACCCCTTATCAAGTGAGTCAAGTGATGGAGCCCTACCGTGTGCCGAACAGACTCCGCCTGACTGCTCTGACTGCAAAGTCAGACAGAGGATTACACCACTGCGCCACAACACCATCATTATTTTGCATCAATGAAAATTTTCGCTCCATGTCATCTTCAGTCTTGTACAATGTTGCGCTCGAACAGGTGTGAAAGGTCCACTCGTAAATTTTCTTTTTATGCCAATGATCCTTGGTCCTTTCAAGGTTGGAGTGACTTGTTCCACGTTGAAGCCGTGCCAACCAGGAATTCTCTGCAAGGATTCATGCTCTCCTCCATTCTACGAATGTCATCACTGTGATGCACAGCATTCTGGTCTCCACTGTGACATAGGTAAGCTTTATTTTCCTTCGTCAGATCTTTGACAGAATTCATGTTCACTGACCCTGTAGACCAAAAATTTTACTAGCTAATGGGCTTTCCTACTCCCTCCAGTATGTCACTTTCAGTAATGATTTTCCGTCATGAACTAAAACAGCATCTTTCCAAAGCCAAGTATCAGTCCTGGATATCCGAGCATTGTTAGCTTCACTTATTTCAAAGATATTTTTGGGTAATGTTACTTTAGCCTTTTTTTAGTCTGACCATGGGTCATAGGAAACGAACTAATTGTTGAAAATGTAAACGCAAACGTATCTGTGTCATTATCGTGGTTTCTTCTGCCTTTCTAGGCTTTCATTTGCTTCGCTGCCTTAGCTCAATCCATTGATTCAAGTCTGCAATGGCCTAATTCAGTTTCTCTGCAAAAGCAAGGCTGCCCTCGCTTGCAGTTTGTGATTGCAAACTTGAATCAATGGATTGAGCTGAGGCAGGGAAGCAAAGGAAAGCCAAGAAAGGCAGAAGAAACCAGGATAATGACACAGATCTGTTTGCGTTTACATTTTCTAACAATTACTTCTTTCCTGTGACCCATGGTCTGACGGGACTTTTACGTGCCGCCAGGTTTAGCTTTGTCCACAATGTTTAGTTTACGTGACGAAACTATGTTTGGTATGATTTTACACGAGGGACTGTCTAATGTTGCACTTGAAACCTTCATTTGGCTTCTTGGGCGTAACATGGCAAAGGTTTTCAAGGTTTCCAAAGAGCCCATTGGCCATTTTTGGTCGAGACAAAAATTCTGTGGTGAGTAGAAAGTGGAGATTTCAAATTTCTTCACAAATAGATATTTTAGAACGGGAAAGTAAGTGATTTTCTTGAAGCATCTTCTCTTTACTTTCGTTAGGCCACAAAAAAGTCAGTCGGGGATACATAGCATTTTTTAGGAGGCACTCCCTGTTTTGGGAAATAGAATCAGTAAAAACCGTCCAAGCCCCCCCAGGTAACTTTTTTCACCTTTTTTTATCTTATTCAACCCTATGAGAATCTAATATCAAAATCTGAGTAACCTTTGATGAAAATTGTGAGTGCTCGTCGTTAAATGGTTGGATAAGAACTGCATAAGAGTTGAACCTTGTGTTCTTACATGCAATAACGTTCTTGCAAGTTCTAGCATAGGTTCCAAATATATGAAAATCTTGTTCTAAAATTCAATAACTCATTACTTTTAACTGGATGGCTTTAAAGAAATCTTTGCTTTTTTGCTATTAACTGTGTATACAGTAAAAACCCGCACATAAGAACCTAAGATTTTGAAGTCAGCCTGTTTAAGTTCTTATGCTATGAGTTACATCTTGCAATCAGGGTGTAGGTTCTTAACACAGAGTCCAAAACAAATGCCAGAAAACAAAGGATATTTTAACATTGAAACATGAATGGCAAAATTGCCAGCAACGCAAAGCCCTACTTAAAAAATATCTAGTTCGTTAGTCCTTGGGGTTGAATTTTCTCATCTCCAGATCCATCCACAGTCATCAGACAACCAGTTTTTTCAAAAAGCTTGGTAAAAAATTCCTTGCCTTCCCTTTTGTCCTGCCATTCTTTTCCAGTCCATTTAGTCATCAACACTCTTCTCATCCTAGCTGAATTTATTTCCCAAAGAATGAAAGAATGAAATTTTATACCCTTTATTAAGAACCTGGCTAAAATATCAGGCTGAAATGGTTCTTATTTATTGGGTACAAAATATACAATCTCAGGCTGTAGGTTCTTAATAAATGAAGGTTCTTATGTGCGGGTTTTTACTGTATATGCCTATATTTATGCATGTATTTATGCATGTACGATTTCGACATACGATTACAAACAAAAAAGATAAAAGTATCCTAAATTTTGGAGAAAGCGAGGTGAAGCTTAATTAAAAATGCACAATATGATAAAAATATCGAGATTTAAAATGAATTTAAAAGAATCCCCAGTATGGGATTGCAAAGATGGAATTTAAAGGTCATTGCACCCATTTTTCCATACTGGTCCCCCCAGAGGTACCCTGGGTACCAGACTTACCGACGGTACCCCCAGATGTGTCTTTAAAAGAAAATTTTTCACAAAAGAAAACAAGATCTATCGCTCAATAGTTGAAAGTAATGCAACATTTTCAATAATGTTGATGGATAGTTCTCTTACTTAGAACGAATATTTTTCAATTTCAATACAGCATTTAGAATTCTAATGATTTATCCGGGGGCTATTTTCTTGAATTTTTGGGGATCTTTAAAGAACTTGTCCTTGATGTTACGCTTGAAGCTGGTAACATTCTCAGAGGACCAAAAGTCAGATTGCAGACTGTTCCAGATTTGATTCCTTGGTAGGAGAGAAAATTTCGCCCTATGTTACTCTTTCGAAAGGGTGATTTGGTTCGTTTTTGGATCTTTGAGTCATCCGGCTCTGGCCAATCGATGAGAAGATTCTCCCGGGGGGGTAACTTAACTTGTCTATGGTACGGGGTTGTGCCATTTTTTAGGGTACCTTTTTCATGATAGTTTCCGGATTTATGGGTATGGTTTTCAACAATTTGTTGCATCTTCCGGATTTATGGGTATTGTTTTCTATCAGAATTCATTTATTGGTGAGCTTTTTTGGCATTCCCGGATTTATGGGTATGATTTTCAGAAATTCTCCAGATTTATGGGTATACTTTTGAGAAATTTCTCCGGATTTATGGGTATACTTTTGAGAAAGTTTTCCGGATTTATGGGTGGTACTTTAACGATTTGAATGGCACAACCCCGTATCTTGGAAACTCAAGTTACCCCCCCCCCCCCCCGGGAAGATTCTGCCTTTGGACTTTTCTGAAATCATAAGTATTTCCAGAATAAGAAGGTTTTTCTTCAGTTTCGCGACTTGCAGAAAAACACAAAAAAACTTAAAGCCCTCTTCATTTCCACACTGGTCGACGAAACATGAAATTAATTTGAAGAAGATTATAATTTATAGATTTCTTCGATATCATATCATGGAAAAGTCTGTTACTGTTGTCGTTTACTATTCAAAACTTTGATGAAGTTACATCCAAAGTAAGCCGAATACAAAGAACGCTGTAATCTCCGTTTCAAAGCAGGTTCATTCAAAATTTCTGAAAAGACCAACCGTAGGATTCGGAAAGGTAGCTTTGTTTTTTAAAGCATCCAGTTGAAGGAAAGAGGTCGTAGAATTTTACACACTCCTGCTTACAGTGATTCACAGATTTGGGCCCTATGCGACAAGGTCTTATCTAAATTAAGATTTGTTATTCAACAGTGGCTGATTGCATGAATACTCCCCAAGGTGAAAGCTACAGGGGACCAACAAGCAAAACAAAGTCAGGATTGACTTGCCAAAGATGGGACTCTCAATCACCACACACACACTCATTGTCCCCGCAAAGGTATCCAAGTGCAGGGCTCGATGAAAATTTCTGCAGGAATCCAACTAATTCACTCCAACCTTGGTGTTATACGACGTCATCCAACACGATATGGGACTTCTGTAATGTACCGTTATGTGCTGGAGGTAAGTCCTAATTTCTAACAAGTTTCGAACCTAGAAGAACTAGCATAATAGATTTATGACAATGAGTCCAATGCATCCCTAACCTTACTCAACAGGGACTAATAATGAAACAGTGAAAACGCTGACCCTACTTTCTGCAATCATCAATCGAATGATGATGAAATCATGGCTTCGAATCTCAAATCCCGTGAGAATTTTATCAGTTCTTCAATCGAATCGAAAATTCATCACATTTGCCGTAACCACAGTAATTCACCAATCTCGCAATCTGATATCTGATTGGTGCTCTAGGAAGCTCAGAGTTTGGGCTTAACTAAAGTCATGTTTCTCAGAGTAATGCTATGAGTCTCTGTTGACCGAAGGGTGACCGAAGCGCCATTATCAAGTCAAAGGAGCACAGGAAATAATGGGCTCCAGGTCATAAGTCTATTATCATACCTGTGCCAAGGCCACACATGGCGGGGCAGTGATAATAATATGATAATGATAGAATAATAATCCGTTTGTTTGAAGTTAGTAGATTCATCTAAAGTGCAAATCTCGAAGAAGGGTGAGCATCCAAATAAGTCAAAGCTAGGATTGCTTGGGCAAGGCTTTCTTAAACAGGGGGGGGGGGCACTTTGTTGCAAAATCCACCAGTTTCTTTTCTGAACGTTGTGGATAGCATTGCAAGAACAACAAAATTACATCACCTAATTTTCCTTCGGAGAAAATCTTTAAAAGTAATTTTTGTTACTAACAAACACACCGCTACGCACCGTAAGTCTTTACGCAGGTTTTGTTGAATACAATTTGATGACGTCATCACTTCAAAGCTTTAGAAAATGATGTAATTCTAAAGAAAGTAATGATGATATCAAAAATTCTCTCTCTGAAATTATGAAAAATTAACTAAGACTGCGTTCACACGATGCAGGTACTTTTGAAAAAAATAGTGAAAAATGTGATGGATAGGACTCCCGTTCACACGAAAAGGGGAACATTTTTTGCTGGCAGGTTTCGAAAACAGTAGATTTTGAAAAAAGGAACTCTAATCGACAATTTGGAATCGGCATAGTGTGAACATTAGAAAATGATGAAAACAGAACATTGTTTGAGGCTTTTTGGAACGAGACTAATCGATTCTTAGGGTGTAGTACCCCTGAAGTACATTTCTTTGGCATCAAAATCTTGTGACAAGTTTTATGCAATCATATTTCCTACCGTTTTCAAGTTGTTCCAGCATCGTGTGAATGCTAGCTCAAATTTTGCTACCGTCACATTTTCACCGTTTTCACCGTTTGGTCCGCGACCATAATGACAGAAGTGCCAGTCGGCCTATTAAGCTTATGTTTTTTTGTAGTGGAGCAATGCCTCAGCAACCCAGGCAAGAATGGTGGAAGCTGCATTGACAAACAAACTGATTATGAATGCATGTGTACTCTTTCTTATACTGGCAAAAGCTGCGAGAAACGTGGTAAGCAAGCAGAGCCCACTCTTTTGGCTCAAAAATCATTGCTTTCAACATTCACCGTAAAAGTTTTGTTTCGGCCCCTGTCAATATAGCCCCCATCTCTAATAAGCCCCTGCCTGCCAAGCCAAAATTCAAATAAGCTTCCCTCTCTATTAAATACAAATGGCGGAGGTATAAGTCAACTGAAGTTAGGCTGGGTAATCTAAGTGGAGCCCATTGTATTCCATTTTATTTTGACTATCCTGATATGTTCTCACAAGAACTGGACAAATGAAGACGTATGGTCTTCTTTGTTCTATCCTTAAACTACAAACTATTATAATCATTTGTCTTTAAACCTCTCTCCAACTTACAGTACCGTTCATTCATAATGTAACATCCCCAAATTCGGAAGAATTGGCTTCAGAATTTATACGACTTTATCCCTTCAAAATCTGCAAAGGGCGAAAATTGATCTGTTTACCGTTTGTGAATAAACCCTTTCTAATAACCCTCTCTCATTGTAGCCACCTCTGGAAGCAACAAAATTAATTAAGTTCTTGGGTCCTTTAAAGAGGTTTTGTGATAGAGAGCCAGATATCACTTTGAGCCACATTTGCTCATGCAACACTAATTCAATCACCATTTCATAAACACCAGTTGAAAATAACTTCTTTTGAGTTTGATTATTATAGCTGTAAGCAAAGGTGTTAGGACACAGATGTTTTGATTGATTATTTATCTACCTTATGTTGATAATTGTTTCTTGTTTTCTTGTCTTGTTTTCTTGTCTGGTTTGTCTTTAACTGGTGTGTGCAACTGAACGTGGGTGTTGTCCTAACCGCTCTCAAGTTGTTCGAATACAACTCTTTGGTATTTCCGTCTCTTGGTGCGCCTTAACAAAAGAAAGGTTTCAAACCACAAACTTTCTTTTGCGAAGGCGCACTAAGACACAGAAATGCAAGGGAATAATATTAGAGCAATTTGAGAACGGTTGGGCCTAAACCGACCTTCAGTTGCACACGCCAGTTAAAGACTAAACAGAGCAGAAACAATATTAGAAAACAAGACACAAGGATCAAAACAAGGTAAATAGGCTAAATTGCCAGCAAATTTGATGAAGGGATGCAAGGAGGTCTGTGTTGAAGGATTTAAGACGATAGAGTTTCATAAAACCCTTTGTAATTTCAGAGCGAAATGACCGATTTTGCCCAAGTAAGTGTTCTTATCTAAATTGATTAAATTGATATGATAGCAACACATGGAGACACACGACAAGGTCCCAGTTATCGCAACAACAACAAAAACAACAACAACAACAACAACAACAACGAAATTTTTATTTTTGCACAAACTAGGATTTCTGGACTTTCATATAAAAATTTGAGACGGAAATGGGTAGATTTAGCTAGGTCTGCGCTCTGAAACGAGCCTTAGATGTAGTATCGAAAGTGAGAGAAGCCACCCTCGACAGTTGGAAATTCTCATTGCTGCGTTCAAGTTCGTGGAAGCTAATTGGCCTTAAAAATGAGGAGCTCTTGGTTCACGATGAAAGGCTTGAATCAAGGAAACAAGAAACACATTCATCTGGATACTTGCGGCTTTGTTCAAGACAAATATCACTGTAAACTTGAACTTTGAGGTATTTTAGCAGTGGAGGCTCGAGCCGGCAACTTAGGCCCATCCGCCAGTGCCTGGAGTTCGTACAGTGTTGCTATGGTTTCCATATCTAGTTATGAAATCAATAAGGGAAAACGTCACCTCAATTTTCAATGTGAACGTCCATGAGTCGTGGTTTGAGCGTCCATCAGTCTAGCAATAGCGATAACTACCAATACACAATCAGTCTCCTGCACACGCATTATCAGTACATAGGAATCTGATAAATGCTTTGAGAGTGATCCTTCCATGACAATTCTTAAGAGACTTCGAATACTCAACAAAGACAGTTTGGAAGAAAGTCCAGTACCAGGTCAATTTTTGGTTTCTTACAAAAGAAACATGTATTTGAATTCTAGATCCTTGTGCAACGCTGCCTTGTTTCAATGGTGGAACATGTTCTGTAGTTGCTGGTGCACACAATTGCAAATGTGCTGCTGGCTACACTGGGAGCCATTGTGAAACTGGTATGTATTTTTCGAATGGGTGTTATGCACACTGGCTGATATCTGTTATACCGCTTGTCACGTGCGACGACCTTACTTGTTCCAAAGAAGGTCATTTTCTGGAAGAGTCACATCGCAGCCATACTATGCAGCACAACTTATAACTAAACTTAAGCTTTGGATGCGATTCACTGTCTTTTGGAGGAAGTTTCCTATCGAACATTCTTGATGACAGTATCAAACAAGAACCAACACTGTCACGTTTTAAAAAGAGGATCAATGAGTGGACTACAGATGGATGCACCTTTAAAATATGTCGCTAACTTAAACATTAGTTTTTCTACTTTGTATATATTATGTTTGTAAATAGTTGCTTCGAAATTACATCAGTCACTCAAATGTCTACATCCAGCTCTGGGCCAGATCAAGGTGTCAAAGAATACGAATAGGAAGATCGGAAAAATTGCAAGAATGCCATTCTTGTGAGGCACTTGATAACGAAATTGATTCGAAGGGGATCCATTTCGCTACCGCCCCCTGACAAAGAAAGCCAGGAAGCCATTTCCTATTCAGGATACAGGATCTACTCGTAGACTATGCTTTTGCTGCAAAGATCGTGATATTCAACGGTTTGCTTTTCAGACATAGATGACTGCATCGGAGCGACGTGCCAACATGAGGCCACATGTGTGGATAAAGTGAATGGTTATGATTGCCAATGTTACGGAGGTACAACTGGAAAGCACTGTGAAACAAGTAATTCTTCATACTGTCAAATTTCAAGCTTAGTGTGTACATTTCATTCATTCGTTTGGCACTCAAGTTTTCGGGCACCGTCGGTCCCAGGCGCGCGCAGGAATGTGTATTAAGACTATCAGCATACCGGATGAGCAAAAGAACAATCCTCGCTTGAAAGGCGAATGCTTCATCGATACCTATATTCTAATATTGGCAAGCATATTACTCAACAGCAGAAATATTGAAATAAGTTTTGAAATTTATCTGACCCTGGCTAAAATCAGCTAATATGGGATCATGAAGGATTTTTCATGAAAGCCAATTCAAGAAACCGGTGGAAAAAATGGGGACTGGACCATGAGCGATAGGACACCCAGTTTGAAATCCATGTCAAAAGCGCGCATCCTTCACTTATTTTTTGTGTTGTGAACTTATTTTTACTTGGTATACAACCACCTTTCGCTGTTTCGTTATTAAAACGTTTCCGGTAGTGAGCCACCTTACAGTGAAGGGTGGTTATATACTAAGCAAAGTAAGTTCAAAACACAAAAAACAATAAGTTAAGGTGGCTCGCTTCTGATATAAATTTCAAACTATCACACACTTGGTGTTTTATCACTCATGACTGAACCGAATCTGAACATTAATTAGATTTTGAAGTTTATTTTTAGTTGCATAGTAGTTGCGAATGGTAGCTGACACAATATGGTTGCGAGCGGAAAGTATTGAGTCGGCAAATCGTCGATTTGAAATTGGACTAAGCAAGGAGAGAGACGCAACGAGGCGTACTTGAAAATACCGGGTGTCTCAAAAAAGTACCCCCTTTTGACTGGAAATAGGAACGAAATCATAGGATATCATTACTCTCCGAGTGGACAGCTATGTTGATCAATCTTCAACTTAGATCCACATACCTTGCATTTAGAAATTGGCCACCAAACACTGGAGATACAAGCTTCCAAAGTCAAAATTTACAGTGCACCCGAAACCAGAGGTTTTGTAAAAGGGCCTAGCCATAATTTGCTATCACAGGCATGTTGCACAGGAATTTCGACTTTGACCTTTAGCTTTTTCGATTGAAAAGAATTATACCTTGAAATGCTTCAATTGAACTACAAATAGTTATTCCTTTGAGGAATCAATCCGTGCATTGCATTCTACTCCAAGTGTCAAAGAAGAAGAAAAGGAATACATGCATGCTCATTTGGGAGAAGTTGCACGACTTCATCATTCTTAACACATTTTTGTTATATTTGTTTCATCAGGGCGATTTCCACGAGTATTTTTTATTCTTTTCAAAAGCAAAAAACTGAAAGTTTACAGGTGCTTTGGAAAAGATCCATAATACAAATCATGGCTAGGCCCTTTTACAAAACCTCTGGTTTTGGGTGAACTGTAAATTTTGTCCGTGCAAGCTTGTATCTCTGGTGTTTGGTGGACGATTCTTAAATGCAAGGTATGTGAATCTAAGTTGAAGATTGATAAATTTAGCTAACTACTCGGAGAGTAATGATATCTTATCGCTTCGTTTCTCTTTCCAGTCAAAAGGAGGTACTTTTTTGAGACACCCGGTACTACAAAACCTTCAAAACAGGTCTAAAGTCATTGATAATGTGGTATTTCCTTTATTCTTCAAAGTCCTTGATTGGTCCTTGATCTGGTTCAAAATTCGCCAATGCCAATCTAATTCAAGCTGTCTCTCCCGTATCTTTAACCAACCTCCTACGATTGCTGACCGTTAAGCAGGAATGAAGGAAAACCACATAATAACGGAATAAGTTGCTTCTCGTAATATTACTCTTAAAAAGTGGACCCAATCTAGACCCGCGTAGAGTCATTCCGTATTCACCAATCAAAATTCTAGAATTTAGCTTTTAACCAATCAGGATGCGCTATTTATAGAGTAATTGTTGTTGCGTACAAACAAAAAGCGGTTGATGAGGCCTATAGTTCTCGCAGCTGCGATGGATCTATTGGTGTTCTGCAGAGGAAGATTACTGCCTGACTGAAAAGTATGCATGTTGCAACTTGTAGGTCGAGAACATAACTCTTTGTACTAAAACTTTGCCTCTAGATGTTCAAGCTCTTAGACCAGACTTCGAAGCGATTTTGTTAAGTGTAGGAGGAGTCCCGCTAGTTTTGACCACTTAAAAAATGTGGACCAACTTTTTAAGAGAAATATCGTCAGTCCGTATTGACTGATATCAGCAAATCAAAGAACGCAGAGAAACATGGGACGAAAAGGCATATGTGTAATTTCAAAATGCAGAGAGAATGCGAATAACAAGCGAAAACCCTTTCTTTGAAACATTATTTGACTTTGACATTGCTGGACACAATAGAATTGTTATGCTTGAAGCAACTTCGTCTGCCATAAATCTGCAGCCGCTCGCCAGATCGATTCGAATATGGTCTCGAACTCTGGGTCAAAGTTTGACCTGCACAAAATGTAATAATCGCGACAGTTGAAGCTACAGCTCCTCCACAGCAGCCACATAGACGGAGCCCAATTACTTAAGACACTGCCCAAGTGGTATAAATTGTGCGTAATGACCCGTGTTATCATGTGAAGTCTTCCTTCTCGTTGAAAACAGAGCGCCGGGAACGGTTTATAAACTGCGATTTTCAAAAACGGTGCCAGAAAATAACTTTCCGATGGGGCCTAATGCTTGATTAAGACATTGTTGGTATATCTGTCTCCATAAATCTAATCTGTATTATTATTTCATATTTCAAATTTGATTCGTCTAGGGAGGGTTGCCCTTCAATGGAAGTTGCTTTTCAAGGGACCCTCCAATAAAAACTAATTACTATATATCATAAAATACTAGAAAATAAGACACAATAATATTAAAAACTTATTTACAATTACATGATATTTTACAATATAAAAGAAAATATTCAGCAGCGAGAGCTGTCTTGGTTTAGGTCTTACTTATCCAACCGTATAAAAATCCGTAGGGTTAATGGTGTTAATTCAAATGTCGGTGAAACAGAAGTGGGAGTCCTAAAGGGCTCATGCCTAGGCCCTCTTCCCTTCCTTATCTATATCAATGACCTTCCCCAGGCCGTCCAAGATTCTAAACCTTTCATAACATCGTTTTTTTCAGTAATTGGAAAGAGCTGTATGGATGTTGCCAGAAAATTTCCAAGTTCCACTTCAGGAAATTATATTGTAAATACAACGAGTATCGGAGGCAACTACAGCATTGTTCAATGCATAATGCATGCTGGAGGTACGTGCAAATAGTAACGGTAACGGCGTACATTTTCTGAAGCTAAGATACGATTTTCGTGTAAAGGTGCATTTATACCAGGCGAATAAATTCGCGAAAAAAATAAATTCGCGCAAACGAATTTTCGATGTAAATATTAGGAAAACTTGCGCAGAGCCTTTTCCAGAGAACTCATCGCGAAAAGGCAGCGAACTTTTTGCTTCGCAGACAGTAAAATCCGTTTCTATTTCTTCGAGGCGCATCTTCAAGCACTAAAATCAACCAATCAGGATACCTTTTAACAACAGCAACGACGAACATCACCGTGGATAAACTCTCTACGTTCATCTGCTATATTTTTCCTTGGCTGACATTTCTCGTATTGGAAATCAAAGAAAAATTCGAGGTGAAAAATTTAGATCGAGAAACTCGCTTCGCGCGGCGAATATAGTCGCTTGGCGTCAATCCGTTTTTACTCTATCTGACTGGGTGTTTAAAGTAACTCTACTATCCTTAAGCATAACCACTCTACCCAGAACACAGTTAGTTTCTCCAATACTACTCTGTCTATCAAAACGCAATAAAAGAACATTGTTCTACACAGTCTTGGCAATCGGAAGATATGTAATTCGCAATGTTTCCTTTGGGGTTGGCTTCGCAAACAAGTTTTCAAAAAATGCCTGCCTATGTTAGAAAAATGGATTTATCTCCAAATTATTCGAAAAAATTTTTGGTTTTCTTTCGCTATAGTGTTAGCTAGGTTGTTGATCTACAACTTTACAAAGTCTGATTGAAAACCGAGACTTGATTTCTCGCAATCGAATTTATAATTCTGGTTACTTTTCGACGGTTTTTGGGTCATTAGGATCCTATAAAACGACCCAAAAGACACAGGACTGAAACTCTGAGGCCCCGTCCACACGTATACGTTTACGTCTGTAAAGGCATACATTCTTATACGTTTACACCTTCCGTCCACACGTAAACGGCGTTTCAAGTTATCCTAAACGCATACATTCGAAAACGCTTTCCAAAGTGGATACTTTTGAAAACGCTGTTTTCACGTCTCCGTGTGGACGGTCGTAAACGCATACTTTCGTAAACGGTGACGTCACAGACTTCATATTCACCAATCATTTGCAGTTTTTTTTAAACACTGTTTTTGCGTTTTCATGTGGACTGTCGTAAACGCATACTTTTGTAAACGATGACGTCATAGATTTCATGCTCATCATTCATTCCCCATTGTTTTGGCGTTTACGTGTGGACAGGCTAAAACGCTCCATACACGATTAGGCCCCGTCCACACGCATACGTTTACGTTTTGTAAACGCATAGGATGTTTTCCGTCCACATTGATCCACTCATCGTTTATGGAGCGTTTTAGCCTGTCCACACGTAAACGCCAAAACAATCGAAAATGTATGATGAGCATGAAGTCTATGACGTAATCGTTTACAAAAGTATGCGTTTACGACCGTCCACACGAAAACGCAAAAAACAGTGTTTTCAACACAACTGCGAATGACTGGTGAATATGAAGTCTGTGACGTCACCGTTTACGAAAGTATGCGTTTACGACCGTCCACACGGAGACGTGAAAACAGCGTTTTCAAAAGTATCCACTTTGGAAAGCGTTTTCGAATGTATGTGTTTAGGATAACTTAAAACGCCGTTTACGTGTGGACGCAAGGTGTAAACGCATAAGACTGTATGCATTTACAGACGTAAACGTATACGTGTGGACAGGGCCTTAGTGGATCAGTGTGGACGAAAAATTATGCGACGGGGTGTCCTTTTCTGATAAAAATTATGCGACAGGGTATCATGTGGAAGGATGCTTTTTAGACTTCCCTTGAAACAATGGATTTTGGCAAAATTTTTATGCGAGAGGGTATACTTTTGGGTCATTTTCTATGCGACAGTTAACAGTGGAGAGACTTGCCGCACACCCCCGTCACTTCCCCAGTCAAGTACCCCCCCCCCCCGGGGTCGTTACACTTTGATAATGATGAACATTTCTCTTGTGTAGACGGTTGGACAGTTGCGCTGAATATTAAGTGCTATTCTGGAGACATGGCCACATTTATTGCAAATCATGCTGCAGCAATAAGCACATTGATTGGTTTCAGACGCAATGACGTCTCAAATTATATGATGTTAACCTCTGCTTTCAAGGAACTGCACACCTTGACTGGATTTTCACAGATCCGCTTCTGGTGTGGCATTGATGCTGCGACAAAACAAATTAACATCTTGACAAGGAAGAATGACAAAGGAGCCAAGGTTATCGACTTTCTAACCAGTACTTCAACAACGCGTCCGACTTCCTGTGACTCCTACGATCGGTTATATGGGGACAATTCTGCTCTCGGGAGAAACTGCAGCCGATGGAAAAATGGCAAATGGTCGAGCCCTTTCCAACAGTACAAACTAATTTACAAACCAATGAATATCGAAGAAACTCATATGTGGAGGGTACAGTTCTCGCTGGGATACTTTGATTGTGATACGTTTGAGAGAACAAGTGTAGCGCAAGGTGACTTTTGGCTAGTGTTCGTACGTTAAAGAGAACCAAAATAATGTAAAGGTGTACTCCCTAAATGATGTGAATGTAATGTAATGTAATGTGATGCAATGGAATGTAATGTAATGTAATGTAATGTAATTTAATGTAATATAATGTAATGTAATGTAATGTAACGCAATGCAATGTAATGTAATGTAATGTAATATAGTGTAATGTAACGTAATGTAATGTAATTTAATGTACCTCCTAAATAATGTAACGGTGTACCACCATGTAAAGGTGGCTCAATTCACTTCCGATCAAATTCCAGTTTATCAGAAAGCAGTATTCTCTGTTCACAAAGTAGAACAGTTACCAAACATGATTCGAAAACCCCTCCCCAGGCCCGAGGCACTAAATATTGGGTCGTTTGGGGATGTGCGCTCCTAGAATTTCTGTTATGACCCAATCCAAGAATTTTAGCAAGATTTTGAGATTGAAGCCCAGGATAGTGATGTGGGTTATGACCAGTGTTTGCACTACAAAACAATAGGAAATTGTTAATTATCCCAAAAAAACCTGGGTTTTGAACCAAAAAAACCACCCAAAACTGGTACTCATCCCCGTATGATCAGATAGTGAAGTCCCTCCCCTCCCCGGATCGAAACGTATCATGATCTACAGTAAATCCCCGCGTATAAGAACATACTTTTTCAAGAGCCAGGCTGAAATTGGTACTTATTTCAAGGGTACTTTGACAAATTTCAAGGTATAGATGTTCTTATTTGAAGGGTTCCTCATTTAGTCCCCTTGAGAGTCTCACAAAGATGTTCAGCCCTTTTATTTGTTTTGGAAGCGTTCTTATGGACCTAATAAGTAATTGGGAAGGAGAACAGAACTTTTACGGCCAACCGGGACCACAATCACCTTAACAAAAGCAATCAAAGATCAACTTTGTAACCCCTGCAATAAGAACCTGTTGAAACAGGTTCTTAATTGCAAGGTACATAATTTAGGAAAATAGTCTCTGGGTTTTTATTTTGGTAGGTTCTTATATGCGGGGATTTACCGAAGAGCATTTCACTCCGGATTTACCGGATTTATATGCGGGGATTTACCGAGGAGCATTGAAGGTGTTGTGGCGCAGTGGTGTAATCCTCTGACTTGGAAGCCAGAACAGTCAGACGGAATGGGTTCGAGACGCGGTAGGGCCTCACCAATTGAGCGTCATGACAAGGGGTCGCGGACTCGATTAGCGCTTAGCTACTTATGCGATCCCAGCGCTTGGCGCTAAAAACCGCAACTTCACCTTCACCTTCACTCCCAAAAATCTCGCACACCTTTGGCAAAAATCCTTTTGTTTTCAAGAAAAATCCACCCAAAGTCCGTATAAATCCTTTTGTTCTGAAAAAATCTAGTACGCTTTTTCCAATGAATGAAGTGCCCATCGGGATTTACTGTATCGATGTATCGACCTTAAAAATGTCGTTGGTACCACATTAATCATGCACAATAAGAAACATATAATGTACACTCACCGAAAGTGTGTTGTTTTTGTGTCAAATCTACTGCCAGCGCCATCTTGACCTTAACTGACTGCGCGTGATGCTTCGCAGCGTTTTGCTTAAGCACCATGCGCAGTCAGTTAAGGTCAAGATGGCACTGACAGAAAATCAGACACAAAAACAACACACATTCGGTGAGAGTGACACAAAACACACACATGCCTTGAGTTGTGATACAGCAAAAACACTGCGAGGCACCATGCGCAATCAGTTAAGGTCAAGATGGCGCTAACAGATAATTTGACACAAAAAAAACACACATTCGATGAGTGTACATTATATGTTTCCTATTGCGCATGCATTAATACCTACCAGAATCCAGTAACAAAGGTATCAGTACCAGATACCATAGGAGCCAGTACCCGGTACCATCAACACCCCCTGTCACTATCCTTTATCTATGCTTTCTTTTAGATTTTCTGAAATATCTGATAGCGTTTGTGTGTCGAAATATGATTAAACAGAAAATGAAATGACTTAGGGTGAACTTACAGCACTATTGTAACATACAGTTATATTCGTGAGTAATTCAATATGTTGAAATTGTATTTGGTTCTTTAACTTTAAACAGCAATTGTTATCCAGGCTCCTTCGCAGGTACGCAACAATTCCAGACTGTCTGCAGATCATATTTGGCCTACACGGAAACTCTTGACGCTAGTGTCGTAGTTTGCTTGATAGAACAGTTCAATCAAAGTAAAACTTCATTATCCGTTGAGCTATTGCAGTGTGTGTGACATTTCTTCCTCTTCGTCATCTTATTTTTCATCTTACTCTTCTCTTCATTCTCCTTCTTTCTCTTCGTTTTTCATTCACCTTTTCTTCTCCTCCTTCTACTTCCAACGCTTGTTTCTCCTTCTAATTTCCCTTATTTATCTTCCTATTCTTAACCTTATTTTTATTCTTGTTCTTCATCTTAATCTTATCTTTCCTTCTCTTCCTCTTCTTCATCCTGTTTCTGTTGTTATTCTTCACCTTACTCTTCTCTTCATTCTCCTTCTCTTCGCTTTTCATCCTCTTTCTCTTCTCCTCCTTCAACTCCCTACAGTTTTTCTCCTCCTAATCTCCCTTCTTTCCCTTCCTTTTCTTCGCCTTATTCTTTTTCTTATTCTTCTTCTGCATCTTACTCTTTTCGTCATTCTCCTTGTCTCTCGTTGCTTTACATCCTCCTTTCCTGCTCCTCCTTCAACTTCCTACACATTTTCTCCTTCCAATTTTCCTTCTCTCTTCTTCTTCTTCATTCTATTCTTATTCTTCTTCCTTATCTTACTCTTCTCCTTCCTTCCCTTCCTCGTCTTCATCCTGTTCCTCTTCTTCTTCTGCATCTTACTCTTCTCTTCATTCTCCTTCTCTTCGCTTTTCATCCTCTTTCTCTTCTCCTCCTTCAACTTCCCACACATTTTCTCCTTCCAATTTTCCTTCTCTCTTCTTCTTCTTCATTCTGTTCTTATTCTTCTTCCTTATCTTACTCTTCTCCTTCCCTTCCTTTCCTCGTCTTCATCCTGTTCCTCTTCTTCTTCTGCATCTTACTCTTCTCTTTATTCTCCTTCATTCTCTTTGCTTTTCATCCTTTTTCTCTTCTCCTCCTTCTACCTGTTACACTATCTCCATCTAATTTTCTTTCGCTCTCTTCCTCTTTTTCACCTTATTCTTATTTTTCTTCTTCATCTTACTCTTCTCCTTCTGTCTCTTACTATTTTTATCCTCTTCCACTTCCTATTCTTCATCTTACTTTTCTCCTCATATCTTTAATGATATCCTTAAAATTCTTGTTCAAAAGTGCTATGAGTTGGTGAGACTAAAATTGTCAAATCTTCACCTTCCCTACACAAAAATCACCAAAATTTGAGGTTCTATATGGGAATTACCAAAATTTGACCTTTCTTTTACCAAACTGCCAAAAAGCATACCTTTGTCCACAATAAAGTTGCAAATTGCCAAAAAATATACCATTGGTCAAACTATAAATCCCCAGGTACCTTTACTATATATGGAAGAACCTCCCCCCCCTCCCCTTGGCCTTAGCCTGTCTATGGGAGATTCCTGTGTTTATACTCGTGAATTGACTACTCGGCCATACATATCTCTGTCTAAAATCGCCAATCACCGTGTACTGGCTTCCCAATCCAGATGATGAACAGCTTTTGATGTCATTGCTGTCGGCAGTTTGTTATATCAACCCAATGTTCAAGATCAAAATTCCAATCTGATAACTTACTCGCGTTTAACATTAATTTTGTGTGAGCATTTATCATTAATTTAAATTTTATCATTCTACGGTATAATATTGCACTTGTGAGAGAGTGAATTCAAGTAAATTTTGCCATGTGGTGCAACCTGACTTTTCTATGGCGCAATCGCCTTTGTTCACTCAGGTAAGACCAGGAAATATCTTGTTGTTCACTGAAGTTTTCTTCCTTTCGTCTCTCCTTGCTGTCAAAATCAGCGTGACCTGAGGCGTTCTCAGTTTGGCTATCCTAAATCTGACTCTTTTGAATTCAACCATGAATTTGAACAGGTACAATTTCTCCACTCAAAGGAAAATTTCAAGACAAGAAAGTTACAACAAAATAATTAACATTCCTTAAACAAACAGTACAAGCCTTGCATACACTAACATTGCTCTCCTACCTTAAAATTCATCCCTAAGATTTCTTTGGAAAAAATTTACTTTTCTAAAAGTTAATTTACAGTCCTTCATAACGACCTATCCCCAAGGTATTAACTTGGAAGAAACCACAGGCTGAACTTTTTCTGAATCCTTTCGTTTTAGAGAATGATTGAAAATACTCAGCAAAGTCCTTGGAAATGCTGATTACGACCCCAAATTCCTTTCTGATAAAGCGATTAATAGATCTAACATTTTCTCAAGGTGCTAAGAAACAACTCAGTTGCCTGATTTGCAAACCAGGTTTCTCAAGGGCACGTATCAGTGAAAAGGCAAATGCCTTGCATATGAATATTACATAAAAAGTGCTGACCACCATGCAATCAAAATAATCCTGTGATCAAACCCATTGGAATCCCACTCTGAAATTCACCCAGGTTGATGATTTAAGGAAGATGAACATTTCCACAAAATTTGTAGCCTACGCGTAGGCCCGTCATTCAAAAGAAGAAAGGGTCTACGAAACAATGAGCAAAAGCTTGCTACAGTGAGTTCCAGATTTCTAGAACTTGATTTATGCAGCCTTTATTGAGACGTGTTTCACAATTTATTTGAATAGCGGATTAGCATAATCAAAGATAATTACTCGAGAGGCCGTAGCAAGCTTCCACTCGTTGTTTCGTAGACTCTTTCTTCTATTGAATAACGGGTCTATTCGTAGGCTACAAAATTTGGTGCACGCGTCAAAGGTCAAACATTATAAATTTCTTTATTTGCATGGAAACAATTCTTAGTGGCATTTTAATTGATTGCAATGGCTTCTATGGCTCAAAAACTTTCATATGACATAAAGAACAAGATTTTAGGGTAAGTATAAGGGACGTTACAAACTTTGGGATCAACTGAGTTCACCGCAAAGGTCAAAATGGCAATGGTCCATAATTCCAAAACCACTGGAGTTAAATCCAAACAAAATGCATACTTTAACAAGGAAAAAATGCTGAGAAAGTTTCAACGAAATAAAAATCATTGATATCGTGAGGTGGTTACACATGACATGGAATGTCCCAAGGGGCCTAAAACATCGGTCAAATTGTAAGGAATCTCCTTACACAGAATAATATGTGATGGGCTTTTCACCTCTCTCAAGAGTGATAAGACATCATTTTTGTCAAGCAGATACTAAAGATTTTCAATCCCATGACAATAAATGTGCAGTGGATATCCCTCACCTAACGAACAATTGCATTTTCTTTATTGACCTGTGCAAGGAGTCCTTTATAATTTGATCAATATTTTAGGCCTTTTTTCATTCACTTTGCAACCATGAAAGTTTTTATAACGTTGAATTTACCCACATTTCTAATGACCGTGAGGCAATGAGAAAAGTCACATGAATAGTTTGAATCTGCGAAGTACTCTTGATGCTGTGAATTTTCAAGGGTGGGAACTTTTTATGGATCATCCGGCAGTTCAACTACCCTGCCCTCTCACAGCATGGGTCGCAGGAAACGAAGTAATTGTTAAAAATGTAAATGCAAACATACCTGTGTCTTTATCGTGGTTTCTTCTGCCTTTCTTGGCTTTCCTTTGCTTCCCTGCCTCGGCTCAATCCATTGCTTCTTTGATTCACAACTGAATTAGGCCATTGCAGACTTGAATCAATGGATTGAGCTGCGGCAGGGAAGCAAAGGAAAGCCAAGACAGGCAGAAGGAACCATGATAAGGACACAGGTGTTTTAACAATTACTTCGATTTCTCCGACCCATGCTCACGGTACTAAAATGATCCTTCCACAGTACTGATATAATCTCAAAACAGTACTGAGTAACCTCGACAGAACTTAAATCATCCACTATCCCTTCCATCTCCAATAGTAATAAAATTACCCCTCCACAGTTCTAATGACTTCCCTAATGTCGATACTCACAGTAGTGCTGTGACATCTAGCACTTAAGTCATCCTTTTTTCTATCATAAAAGTTGAAACATAATGAACGACACAACTGAGACCTATCTACTGTTGAGATGGAGGCAAAAAGCATTATGTTATCAAGTTGCCTCCAAATTCAACATACCAACAGTTACTTTACAAGAAAATTAAAAAAATTACACTACATAAAGGACAATGCATAAACATGAGAAATACAATACATACATTTTCGCAAAAAAGGGTCATGTGTTTGGGGCTGCTTTAAGCCCTACCCCCAACGAACGCCGATACCGGCCATTAATCTCCCAAGCACCAATCAACAGCCCAGGAGTCCACCAACCCTCAAACGTTATCCTTCCATCGAACAGAACAAAACATTATCCTTCGACTACCATGAAAAAAACCAAAGCAACACACACACGTGTGGCGGGATTTTCCCTTTTCAGTGCACACCACTAACTGGTGATGGATCATGAGTCAAAATTTGAGCGGTCTCAGTTCGATAGTAGTCTCATTTTCATCAATTATGAATAAGATGAAATATAAAAAGTCTACAAAAAAGATGGATATTTGCACAACAAATGCTGATATAAACCACTGACTGTACATGGACTGTCAAAGGTTCCATTAACTGACATATATTCCCTCTTTACAAATGATATACTGAAATAATAAGCCAGTACCTGGATTGCTTAACAAAAGCAGCCAAAATGTCGATAGCTATACGGTCTTCAACGTACTCTGTATAACACCTTTCGTTGAACACGATGCTCCAGTTCACCTCTGCGAAGCATTATATGAATCACTGTCTGTACAGCTCTCTCTGAATGTTTCTGGGGACGCAATAAGTACAAAAGTCATAAAACCTCTTTTTGCAAGTTTGACAGTTGAAAAGCAGTCAAGATCAAGTAAAATGTTGCACATAAAACAAAAAAATTTTTTGCAAGGGACAATTGTGGGCCAAAATTTTGTCGGGCACCAATTTTGTTTGAATTTTACTCAAGCATGTCCAAAATTCTGTTTAACTAAATTGCATCCTCACGATTCTCTATTTCGAGCATTCATAGGAGATCGTGGTTGCTAAATCTTAAGCACCTATAAGCCAATCCTCATTGAACGTTGATAAATCCTAAGCCCATATAAGCCAATCCAAGCGAAAGATATCACCACTTATCTACAAAAAAGGAATCGTTTCCGACTTACAATAAAAGGTTTCAAACTTTCTTTTCTGAGGTTGTTTGTCTGGAACTTTTCCGTTTGAAACATTTGGATGTTAATGTATCACAAATGTATAACCAGAAACCATTAAAGACAGATGACGGATATATAGCGCCTAGTTTAAAAATAGAACAAAAGATAGGCGCCTGCCATCATTTGTCCAATTGTTTTGATAATTTCTCGAGATCATCAAATACGATGGAATAGAATACAGGGTGTCTCAAAAAATTGTTCGACGTTTGATGAAATATTGAAAAATGATGACAACATGAACAAGCTCATGGAAAGATAACCCTGTTCCTAAGATTATGAAATAATTTTAGAGACTAAAATCGTGCAAATCGGTTGAAAATTCACTGAGTTAAGAGCTCTCGAAGATAAAAAATATGCGATAGCTGAAACCAGAGACCCCCCAGATTACTGGTATTGCAAAATATCGAAGACTGAGATAAGAGAAGCTTATCCAATGTCATGCCTCTCGTTGATATCAGAGCAAACCAAATAGAACTTCTAAAGTAAATTATTTCTTGCGATCATTCTCTACATTCCCTTTCATTGCAGAAGTCCAAAAACAGTGGTTCAGAACATAATCGGCGAGAGACTGAATCTGTTTCCTCAAAGCATCTATATGCTTGACAGCTAGGTTATCGAAAACCTGTTTGAATCCCACTTGGTTCGCCTTGAAACGATTGAGAAATAACAGAAACGACGGCCTATGGAGCTTTTACCAAAAATGCCATTTCAAGGCCTCTGGTTTCAGCATTCGCACAAATTTGAAGTTCAAATGCTTGTAACTCTATGAATTTTTAGCGGATCTGCAAGATTCTTGTGTCAAAATTAATCTAAAATCTCAGAAAAAGGGTGACTTAACCAAGGGTGCATTCATTGTATCGCTATTTTTTAATATTTAATCAAACGTCGAACAATTTCTTTGAGACACCCTGTAGACTATGTTTAGATTGCCCAGGATTATGATTTAAGTTGCCTTATGTCTCCGTCATTGTCCTTAAACAGACTATCATATAATTGGAAACAGAAGTTTTAAACGTTCCAATGATCATCAAAACTTCGGCTTCAAATATTTGAATTCAATATCCGGCATATAGCTATCAAAAAGGAATATGAATCTCTCTTTACTTTTCCTCTTCAGCAAATGAGATGGTGTGCAAGCTAATGCCAAATAAATGATCTCTATCAAAGACGTTACCAAACTGCAGGTAACAAATAAACGTAATATTTGGAGTCATGCGTTAATTCATAACATAACTGCTTAAGAAAATTCATCATTTTCGATTACTTCGGATGGCCCTGACACAAGCAAAATTATCGAATGCACGGCATTAAAAAGTTATGTGAGCAATTAGAATCGTCCATTCTTGGTAATAAGACAGACATAAATTCGTGGACTAATAAAAGACTGACAAGGAGAACAAATTCTGTACGAATGTAGGTTTGGAAAGCTACTGCGCAAATAGGGCTAACGTACCTGTCGAACAAAGTCTTGAATAATCCTTTGCTCTGATACCTACAAAATTGATCAGAGGAAACATCGTAATAAGCAATACACGTTCAAAACTGCACGAAGGAAAGATCAATGTAACGATCTCCCGGGAGGATTTGGTTTACTTGGGTCTGAAGCCAAGCAGTGTCAGCGGGGCCTAAGGTGACATTTGATCACGTCATCGAAACATTTCTTGGTAACTCTAAAGACTCCTTGGCTAACAAATTGTTTTGAAATTGATTTGACAAAATTAGACAAAATACCTGAGAGCCAATGGCGAATCTTCTCTTCAGCTGTTGTTCAATTCTCCTTACTTCTTCCATGTCTTCATCAGGAGTTAGTCCTTCTGCTCCAGAAAGGCTGCCTGATTTAGCAGCTTCCAATGTTGAAACTTGAAACAATCTCAACGCTTCTTCAACGTGAGCATCGGTAGCAAAAGGTTGTAATTGCATCTTAGCTAAGGACTCTGAAATTCTGACTATTGCTTCCAATTGCCTATAATGTAAAAAAGGCCAAAATCATTTGGCAGTTACACGAAATTTGGGAATTGTTGATGAAAGAAAGTTAAGAAAAAGGCAGGACTTTGGGATTATTTTGTCAATTGTTCTGCAAGAAAGCACAATTATGTGAACTAATACTCTATTCACACTTACAAGTAAAACAAGTTTAAACTATACCAAAATAACGAATAGGGCTTCCTAATTGGCTAGAGTATCAAATCGAATGCATTTGTCTGGTTTAAATTTAACCTGCTTTAGATAAAGCTGACTTAACTGTGTCAGTGTTAATGCGGTATTAAATATCTAAATTTGATTCTGCCGCAAGGATTGCAAAAAAATATTTGGGGGCAATTCAGATTGAAAGTTTCGTCTTGGCAACAGCATCTTCAAAACTCGTGTAATATGGAGTATTGCTACGAAACACATTATGCAAATTGCATATGGTTGAAAGGAAAATGAAATTTATTGTTAAAGATAGTATACATTGCTTCCCCTCTAATTTTCCAATTTGTATAAATTCCTTTGGACTGCTTCTGGCCTTCTGTTGTTTAAACGGCATGTATACAATTGCTTTCTTGCACAAAAATGATTAAATCTAATTCACGATGAGGTTAAGGAAGAAAAGGTCATCAAATGGTCAGAGATGCTTCTCATATAGAGGTGCAAACTAGTGGAATGGCTTGTAAGCCGAGTCAGAGCAGGCAACCTCCCTTTACAGGTTCAAGGAAACTATATAAAACTGTTTTCTTTCATTTTGCTTTACGTTTGAGTCTTCAACATCGTTTTAAATAGGTTTTCAATATTGTAAAAAAGGTTTCATAGTTTGGTTCAATTAATAGCTTTCCATCTTGTTTCCTAAATCGTAATTAACGTTTTCATCGGAGAACCCCTTGAAAATCGACTTGTCGAAGGGAATTTAACTTAAATGAATTTAATGAAAAAATATGGGAATATGCAAATAACGTACTTTTTGGAACATTGCTTGAAGTTTATCTATTTCTACTGACAACTCATGAGATCCTTTCCCAAACTATGTAAAAAATGATTGAAGAATTTGCAGCGGCAACAACATTTTCGAACGAACATGTAGCCTGCGCCAAGACTAGACCGATTTCTTTTCAGATAGGTTTCTCCTATAGAAGAGTCTGCGCATCAGCAACACAAAGCGAACCTGCTAATATCAGTATAGGGATATTTTGATCTAATTGGCATGTTCATAAATAAATCTAGGCCTATTGTTTGGGGGCGTTTGATTACCTCACTTTTAAGTTTAACCCTAGTTATAAGCAGCCCCATTGAATCTAATTCAATGAGAATAATTAAGAGAATTTCTTGAAGATATTCATCAGTCAGTTGAACTAAAAGAGAACAACAGAAATCTCTTTCCACCAATGAAGTTTGATTCCTTGATCCTGGGAACCACACGTGAATTAGGACAGGTTTCATGTCGCTGATGTGCATACTCTTCTGGAGTAGGACCCTTACTTCTCTTTTTTATACAAATTCCATCAAAAGTTTACAATACATGATTACTTACTATTTACCACCTAGCAATTTGTTCTAGCAATTATGACTCTTGGATGTGCTCATGAATTTTGTCCTCATTGGAGAATGGAATCCCCCTGAATAGATTATTCACACTAGGGGGAAGACTTTTCAATCCGCCAAAACGAAAGCAAGTGCTAAAGCGTGCTGAAAGTCCTCGCTGTGAGGTAAACACATTAGGGATTTTGCTTGTAATTTTAGCACGTATTTCAAGGTTTCTCAAAGGGACTCATTTTGGAAAATTTCCTACAGAATCTGAATGGAGTAACCGATTTTAGCCAGGAAAATTTCTAAAAATAATTGAACATGTTAGCTATTTCACCAAATATTACAAAATATCATTGCTTACATACTGAGGGAGCAGTAGCCTTTCAAATGTCGGGCGATTTTTTTACACTCACCCGTTAGATGCTTATATTAACATTTTTCAAGATTTTGAAAGATTTGAGAGTTATGCTTTTTGAACTTTTAATCAATGCGAATTATTAACCAATATTTTGGAACTTCTTTCGCAGTTGTGCAAATTAATCCAATACAGCTTACCTCACGGTGATAGGAATATTGCTTCTCTTGTTTGATTCTTGCTCTGCTTCTCGTGTTCCAGTTCTCATTAAGACATATCGATTCTTTAGTTTCTCAGCTGCAGAGTCTGACAAACGTGGGCCACATTTCCTGGAAGAAAAAAAATTTGTTTGAAAAAATGTAGGGCTTACTCAGTCATCAATTGCTAACGGTCAGCAAAAGAAGAGCTGTCGTACTGAACTACAAATCCTCCTTGTTTCCAACCTATTCCAACACTGAGTTACTCCCAAAGTTATTGCAAGTTTTTGCAAGTGCACAAAATCAGAAAAATTGATATAACTATGCACACATCATTTTGAAAGCATGCAGTGAGACTGAGAGAAATGAACATGAAACCTACTTAGGGTGTATATGCAGAACACAAAGTTCCATTATTACGAACGAGATGATTGCTTATTGATTGCAGAAGTAACACATCTTCGGAGGAATTGTGACTAAACGTATCTACAATTGTAAAAAATGATGTTTTCTTTCTTTACTGGATGGAATCGCGTAGTGTTTCTTCTGCAAGAACATTTTACTCTGAGACATTTATTCATAAAAAAATTTCATATGAATTATTTCCCTAGTATCATTCAACAGTCTCTGCCCTAGATGCAAGTTAATTTGATTGTTATTCTTTACAGGAGTTAGCAGTTATCTTTCTACAGACTTTCGTTTGAGACCATATTTTAGACATCAACAAACCATGGTTTTCTTGGAAATTATTTCATGTTGCCTCAAACAGTTTGGAAATTACGATAGGCTTGAGTTTGTCTGAACATTTCTTTTGAGTTCTCGAAGGAGATAAAAAACAATAATGCTGGAAACATTGAAGATTCCCGAAGATTTCCAGGGCAGAATTGATGCAAAATAGTTAAATTTCGTTGAAGCAATACAGTTCAAAGAAATAGGTAATTGAATTTACACCCACCTTCTCAAAGATTTGGAACCTAGGGGGAGGGAAGTTAAACCCTGCGAAAAAAGCAACACAAAGTTAGCCGGATAAGTTAGCAAAACCCATAAAAAATAACAAGCAAAACGAGTTTGCAAAAGAGCAAACATAGTTTCGGAACATTGACTTAACGGTCAACATTGCTTGCTGTCCTGTTGCAGGTATATCTTGCGTGTTATTCTCCTTCAGGATTGCATGCTGGCAAACTTGCTAACTTTGTTTTTGTGTTCTTTGCAAGGTTTAACTGTCCTCATAGGTTAACTAATGTTTTGTTCAGGCTTTCATAACGATGAGCATGTTCTTTCGGAAGCTTTTTAAATTTGAATCTAGTCTATTCCTCCAATATTGCAACCTTAATTTGGCCATGCTGCATAACAAGACTGTTTTACTCACAATCTACAATAATCAATATATTTCTTGAGAAATTCCAACTCTAATTCTCCCTCAACACCAGCATTTACTTGTGCTGCATTCAAATGGACTTGCATGACATGTTTCGCCAATCGCTACAAGAAATGATGCATGACACATCATATATTTAAATCGGATTTTTAAAAGTAAATAAACTACATCTAAATCTAAGCATTAACAGCCATAAGGGGCTAAACTCATACCACAACCTGATCTAGTTCGATTTAGATTCGTTGCATGTTTATATATGTACATACAGGGTGCCCAAAAAAGTTGTGCCTCGTTAGTGAGGCTACTGTGGAGGAGCTGTATATTCAATCATCTTGATTTTACACAGTTGAATGTTTGTTTTTTTCAATTTGTTTTGAGTGGGCTTGTCAGGATTTCTAGCTACTGAAAGCTAATTTAGGCCCACTGTGCATGCCGCATCCAGGCATGGGACCCCTAGTTTAACGTCCATTCCGAACGACGACGAGGTGAGTTGCGAGGTCAGGCCTCAGAGGTCACCCATCCGAAATCTGACCTCACTCGACCAAGCTTAACTTCAGTCACCTGACGAAGACTGTATAAGCCACTCGGTCACTCTCCCCACGCTAAGCTTGAATAGGTCAGGCTTAAACTTAGAGTCTGAGACATTGCTTGAGTCAGTCTGACACATGGTTGCTGCTTTATGACAGAGAAACTGCTAAATTAGTGGTTGCTTCGAAAATGGTTGCTTCTATTGTTCTCCAGCAAAGTCAAAATTAAGTAAGATTTCAAAGAAAGGGTTCTAGTGTCGTATAAGATTTTTGCTAAATCCTTTAAAAGGGCTGGCAGTGTTGTTTATTCAAAAGAGAACACTTTCTACCTTTCAAACAATGCATTGAAAATTTCAATACGATGCCAGAATCCTTTCTTTGAAAACCTACTGTATATGGACAAAATCGGCTATGGTTTGTTTATACCCATTTCAGGTCATGTGATCAATCTCTTGAAAAAACATCTTTTAATCTCTCCGACAAATTTCATGCCATGCAAAATTGTGCCATGAACACAAAAAGTAGCATAATACCAAAACTTCCCATGGGTATGATCACGTGACTTGAAATGGGTAAAACAAACCTTAGCCGATTAGTTCTATTGACATTGCTGCAGAACGATATAACAGCTGTGTTTGAAGCAACCACTTACTTTGCATTTCTCTGCAATTAATCAGCAACAACTTGTCAGATAGACGCAAACAAGGTCTCAAACTCTAAGTTGAGGCTTGACCTATGCAACTTTGTAAAAACCGAGATAGTTGAATCTAAAGCTCCTCCACAGTAGCCACACAAGCGGAGCACAATTTTTTGGAATACCTTGTATATACCGGATAAGTCAAAAAGTTTACGCGTTTGGGAAACTATGGAATAGAAAGTATGTGATCAATATTCACAACTAAAATGTCAATCTATCAGTCAAAGGCTAACTTAGACGAGAAAATTTGCTTGGTAAAGTTAAATCTTTAAGACCCAACGATTACAAACATGCTTGTACGGGGCTTGTTTGGGAATCGATCATTTCACGTTCGATAGACGATTACGCTAAAGATGGCGGCGAGGAACTTTTTACTAAGATGCATTGCGTTCTAATTGCGAATCCTTAACGATTCTGTAGAGATTCGATTAGAGAATGCAGTGCATCTCGGTGAAAAGTTCCTCGCCGCCATCATTAGCGTAATCGTCTATTCTGGTTCACCATCTCTGCGGCATTGAAGTTTTCCATTGTCAGTTTCTGAAGTGGAATTTTAATTTCAATAGCAAGTAAATAATGGACCAGAATCGAATGTGGAATCTTGCTACCAAACATGCCCCCTTCTTACTAGCACTTTTCTAATTTGTGGGTCTGATAACTTTTCCGCAAAAAATTTTCTCATATAAGTTAGCCTTTCGCTGTAGCATTAACAGTTTACTTTTGAATATCGGCTTCATATTTCTTATTTCACAGCTCTCCAAACGCGTAAACTATTTTTTTATTCACCCGTTATATGTATACCCAGAGGTACAAGGATCAAACTAAATAAGGTTGCAAACAAACAACCAGAATAATATTACCCTTTTCGTTGTATTGTTGCTTTCACAGCAGAACTATGATTTTGAAAGCTCAAATTTGCCGAAATTATTTCCATTCTCGACGAATTCTTGAAACTAGTCGAAATTTACTACTGAAATGAAAAAGAATTAAAGAAACTACACGCCTAATGCTGTTTCAGTTAAACATTAGAATTACATGCTATGTAATTAGTATTTTCTTACATGCTAGTTTCTCAGTGATGTTTTCTTATCCACAAATATCACCGAACAAAGTTTCTCTACACAGGGACATCAAGAACGTACAGGCCTTGCACAAATTGATACTACAAGAAATTCTCTTCGTTATGAAGAGAATGTTCCGTTATGATTCTACGATGATTAGACATTTATCAAAACATCGTAGATTACATAGAATAATAACATAGAATAATAGAAAGAACAAATATCAAAATACAACTGTTCTATTCCAAACATTTGCACGTAAAATCCTGGTTAATGTATTTACAAACCTACAAAACCAACTATTTACACGATATGTAAGCCAAAAAATTTTCATAACAAGTATTTCTGAACCCTAGATAAATATGAAAAATATTATCATCATTCTAAGATGCTATCAAAAAAGTTCTTACGAATTAGCAAGCGGTTTTGAAGCAGAATTTCTCGCGAAAATTACCCCCAAAAGGCTTTCCTTAAAGTTTTCCACTTTGGATTTGGATTGCGAAAAATGCTCTCCGAATTTTAATGACAAAGGGACCGAAAGCTGCACGTGATAAGAAATTTTTTTACAACCCAAGACAACAGGTTAAAGGGAGTACAAAGACCAGCAGTCTTTGGCATCGTTTGTTTTTGTTTCTGTGAATTTCGTACAGTCAGATATTCTGAAAGCTGTGCAGAGCAGATAGTATACTTCACGCAAAGCATGCTGGTCTTTGTACTCCCTTTAAAGATATAAGCCAGTGACCCTTCACAGATTTGCTTAAGTTGGTAATAAGACTCATGATAATTACTGTCTTAATACCAAGTGACTTAAAAAGGTTCACAATTCGCAGTGGACCTACTTTCCTCATCTAAAGAAGTAAAAAGTTACTGATACATACTATCTTTCACCATTTGGTTGAAAGGTTTTGTTGTCTTTTGAGACTACGCATGTTCACCTTAAAATATAACTCTCTACCCTTCTACCCTACGAAGATTCGAATTCAACTAATCGTAAGACATTCCATCCGAGACGATTTGAAAAAGTCTGTCACAGGGAGATATTTTAAGCTGCCTCGGGAATATGCAGCATTGTTGCAAAGAGACAGATATCTGCTCCTTCTCTAAACTTTGCGTTCATAAGCTAAATCAAAACTCTGTCTTGTGTTAAATCTTCGAAAGCGTGGGCAGGAAAAAGATGGCAATAAGTTTTCTTAAAAAGAAGAACAAATAGTCCAGACATTGCAAGAGCACATTTTAGAAAACAGAATTTTAGCATAAATTGATCATGCAACATTTCAAAAGATTGCTCGGAGAACTAACTAAGGGCTTTTCTGATTGGTAATTCCAAACCTACCAAATTCTAAAAACGGTAGACTTTCGCAGACACGGAAACAAATTTCCAAGTCAAACACAACATTCTTCAAAACAACAGATTTCAGAATCATCCTGGCGAAAACGAGGTCGAAACACATTTAGACGAGTCGTGTGCTTGGCAAAGAGTCTGGTGCTGACTCGATTACCGTAGCAACGAGAGCAAATTCGCCTCGTTTTCGGAATTCCACAAATGAAAAGGTGAATTTCTCCAAAGTCTACCACAACTTCTGTCTTTTGGAGAAAAAGCTTCAGCAGAGCTTCCAAACCTGCCAAGCCTGCTGTTTTTGGAATCAAGGAGTCAGTCAAACACAAATTATCAGTCTACCAAGTCTACTGTTTTCAGAATTGGTACGAATCAAACACTCCCAAAATGCTGATACAATACTTTTGTGTATAACGTATGATCATATGAAGTTATTTGGCAACCCAGTAATAATGATTATCATTATGATACAATGACCCTATTGGAAACGTTAATGAGATGAGATGGGTGTCAAATAATAATACAGGTAGTATGCAAATTCATACCATATCTTTTGTCTTGTCGTGCTCATCTTTCACTATGAATATTGTGTCAAATCTTGACAAAATTGTTGGCATAAAATCGATGTTCTAAAAACAAATCAAATTTTCAACACAGTAAAACCCACATAAAAAGCTGTATAGCTGTATAACGTGCAATCCAAACTTCAAAAACATACTCGATCCTTATACCAATTTTTCCAAAATGTTTTCCCGACTTGATACCAATTTTGTAAAATGCTAATCTGGTTCTTATATATAGGATGCAGTTGAAGAAAACAGCCTCAATCTTCTTTTATAAGTTCTTAAATTACTATCACTGTATGTACTGATGCACCAAGCAACTCTAATTTTACGTTGTTGAAACTGGTTTCAATTGTTTTACTTGTACTTATCACCGTCAATCTTCCTGTTTCACTAAGTGTAACATCAACCCATCCGGATAAATTTGCTAAGATACCTTGTAGTGCTATTTTATCCAAAACATCGACATTCAGCGTCCTTCGGAAAAATATAACCCTGTTTTCTACGAGATTATTGGGGAGCATTGTTGATTTACAATGTTTGTTTTTTTGGGGGAGTCCTGGTTGGGCCCAAGTTGTTCATTGCAGGGCCTAGGGCATAGTCAGATTGCATCAGCCCTCCTAGTCATGAATCATCAGTATAGGTTCTTGCGTCAGATTTAATCTGGTGCAACTTCCAACCAATGGCTATCTATATTCCTAATCACATTTTTGGCCTTATTTGGGTCCTTCATACTCCTATATAAATGCGCACCCCTATTCGATTTCTCATCCTGGAGGTCTGATGCCATCTGATGTGCCAAATATGCTCAAATTTTGCTGAATTTTGCTAACCGCCCTCCAACCCAACTCATTTGCCATTCGCCACAAACTAAGCAAGTGAGGACTATCTCCATAATGTAGGATTACATGCTAGTTAATCAAATGTTATTCATAAGTAGTAAATTAGTCTCGTGTATTGTATTGCTAGTGTAACTTGGTTGTTCCTTGTGATGAACAATTTTTGCCACAAGCCTACGTTTCTCTTGGCTCTCCTTATTTAGCAAGAAATGATAAGATTTGAATCTATTAGTTTCATAACATCTGACAGTACAGTCTATCTAACAGTACACTCTAACTTCTTTCCGATGACATCCACGTTGGATGGATTAATTGAATTTTTCACCACTCAAATGACAAATCTTAGATGTCTGGGAACCAATAAAGCATTCACATTGAAGGGAAACGGTCTTTGTGAGAGCTTATTTTGTCATTATCAACAAATGTATCTCATTGGAATGAATTTGGAATAAACTTTCTTTGCAATTTGTGCCGCAAAAAGTGTTGAGTTTGATCTTGAATTGAAAGCCAACATCATTAAAAGTTGGCCATACTTACTAAAATATCACTTGAATGACAAATAATTCCATTAATGAATCCAAATTGCATTTCATTAGAAACAAGTAAGATTGTACTTTCAGACGATATACATTACATAACACAAACTTTATCAAGTATTCAAGATTTTAATTATACCTAGGTTGCGTTATATTCTGAAATACCTTGTATAAACTGGCAAAAACACCGTAAACCAAAATTTTGATGGACAAAGATTTGTTCGAAAAAACCCTCGTCTACACAGCATACCTGCTGTCCCTTGGTATCATCCCATCTTCCATATACTGAGTTGGCTGCAGCAAGTACTGAACATCTCGAATTGAGCGTCGTTGTGATTCCAGCCTAAAAGTAGCGAAACCTAGGATTATAATAATTTGTATTTCTTTAAAGAATAGCTACTTGTCTCTCTAATATTCAGTAGACAAAATCTGTCTTTCTTTGTGTTACGTTTCAAGAAGCAACAATCCCTATTGCCTTCTGATTACTTACAAAAATACCTTACAATGCTGCTAAAACTTAAGATGATGACAGGAGGAACAAAAGACTGTGAAAACGCTGCGACCATTATATAGGTATAGATAAAAATTGACATTTTTTAGCTGTTACAGCCCTACGTGACATCTGATGTTGGAAATTCTCCATAGTATTGACCGTTTTTCTTTTTAATCGTACGTAGCGCTTATGTCGAAATCGTATGTCTTCTAACTTTCTTTTTGAAATGCTATAGGGTATCAATAATCATTTGCTCCTCGTGCTATAAGTTTTAACGAAGTTTGCGGGTACAGAAATCCGCACTACGTATTGCACAATTTTTAATGGGGCATCAAAAAACAACTAAAAATACGCCACCAATAAATCAAACAAACAAACAAACAAACAAACGAACAGAAAGAAGATTACAGCAGCTACAGACAAAAGTGATATTACTAAATGGGGGAAATGGTGGCTGAGTGGCCTATAACGGAGTTTAGTCTCTAATCTAACGATCAATTCTATGAGCAAAACATAGAGCTAACAGCAAAACATCTTATTCAAGGTCACTGTGGTCTTGGTTACAATCTGTTTACACTCTGCTTACAAACCGGTAGGAACGAAATCTTCAATTAATTTAGTCTAAATTGGGTTAGCCCGATCACTTCAGTACAAATTAAGCAAACTGATCACCTCAGTGTAGGCTTTAAATAGTTGTTACAAAGCTATTCTTTTCCTAGCCTACTTTAAATAGATATTCAACAATGATAACTCAATCTATCTATTCATGTCTCCCCGCAAAGCAGTCACATGGCCACAAAAGTCCCATATCTGACTGGTTCATTACAAAAGTTTGGACAAGTTTGGACACAGTTTGGCGACTTATTGGAAAACTAGATTGCTGGATTAACCCGGCACATAACACGTCATCGGAGGCCCTGAAAAGGTGGATTAGGCTCAGACGAATTTCTGTAGGCCAGCTAAATGAAATATCATCTGGGTTACTCCTACCCAAATTCCCAAGAGAGTAACTAACTAGTTTTAGGTAGCTCCAAGAAATTGTTTTCCATGAGTTATAGTACCACTTGAATTCCTACCCTCGAAGGTCGTGATCTAAACAGTGTCAAGGGTCACAGTATCAGAGTAAAAGGAGTAGTTAGCAAATGAGAATGCTAGGAAAGGAAGCAAGTTAGGCCTAATCAAACCATCAACTATTTTTTACAAAATTATAAGATTCTGAGTCGAAAAGACATTTGCAATAAAGAGCTAGCATTTTTAGAATAAAGTTGCAAACTCCTGGTAACTTTAAACGTTCAGAGTATATAGAAATTAAAAAACCTTTGCAATAGAAATTGTTTGTTGTTCCATCGCCTCGTGGATTGCAACTCGGTCATCCTCTCTCATCTACAAATGACAAGAAAAAACATAAAATTCATGACTTGAGCTAACTTTCCTGTCGAGACTTCAATCTAACAAAGAAAAGGCCATAACCATTACCTATTTCAAAGTTTATTTTGATTTAAAGAAGGAAGTTGCCTTGGACATGCAAGTGTCAATTTTACTTATTATGAAAAGAAATCACAGGTATCTAAAAACCTTTGTTCCCACCTGCAAAATGGGACCAACAAAAGGTCTTTTCAGGACTGTTGCAATATTTTCAGAAGGAAAGCTCTTGTCAGATGTATAACCAGATTTTTGGAACATTTCAAACAGCAGAACATTTTGGGATAATTCCAAAGAAGATGCTTGCCTAGGACATACAAGAAACACCTTTGCTTGCTATGAAAAAGAAATGAACTATCTACCTGGTATTTTCTAAACGCGGTCTCAGTTCCACAATTCAACTAACAAAAGGTCCTTTTAATAGGGCTTTTCAACATTTTAAAAGAAAAATAAAAATTGAATATATCAAAAATCTAATCAGTTTCGGTGATTTTCAAAACCGAAGAACTATGTTGGAAAATTCTCTATATAAACATCACCTTGTCGAATTCGTCAATACACACAACACCACCATCAGCTAGAACCATTGCACCACCTTCCACGATAAAATTTCTTGAAACAGGATCCCTAGAGACTGATGCAGTCAAACCTGCTGCACTGCTCCCTTTACCCGACGTGTACACGGCTATTGGTGCGACTTTCTCCACAAATTTGAGCAGCTGACTCTTTGCTGTACCTGGATCTCCGAGAAGTAGCACATTGATGTCACCACGCCTGGTAAGTCCATCAGGCAGCCTAAATCAAAATGGAAACA
>OZ026494.1:6253495-6443495 GCA_964019985.1 Aurelia sp. 4 Dawson et al 2005 | reverse complement strand
ATTTAGATAGTACCTTGTATTGTAAAATTTGATTGAATACAAAAAATCCATTATGATGTGAGAGATAAATGAAAAATGACATAATGAGAAAATCAATCCAGATTTTAGTTCTAACATGGATCATTCCATGGAAAGTAAAACAACTCACCTGGAAATCCACACACTTGCATTTATCAGGGAGAATGAAGAAAGGATCAACTGGGCAAGGAGGTTTTCCTGCCTGCTCTGTCGGACAACTTCTTGGCAAAGCATATCCTTCTAATCCTGGTTTCAGTGGAATATCAGGGATGGTGTTTCGACATGAACGGCATTGTACTGTGATTCTTGTTGCTTTCACTCTGATTGCTGAGGCACTGATGATGATTCCTGGAATTTTTACAAGCTTGGACACATGTTCACTCTACAATGTAGAAATATGCACACTAAACATCACACAAGATAGAAGAATGACACCTCAATTGAAACATGGAGTATTATTTGTTCAACCTTAACAAAACATGTTGAAGACTTGTTTTGATACAAACTTCTAAGAGCTTAAAGTTGGCTAGCAGTAAAATATGAAAAGCAAGGTGGGTGAAATTCATGGTGTTGTAGAGCAGTGGTGTAAATTTTACAGCCAGAACAATTCAGATCAGCAAGGTTTGATCCCTGCCAACACCGAACAAGAGATGCTGTACTTTCTGACTTTCAATGCTGTGATCTCATTCCTAGGCACTTTAAAGTGCAACATCCTTTTCACCTTCATACTAGAAGTTTTAAGTTCAGTTACACAACTATTTGTGAATAAGTCAAACATAATTTATGACAAGTTAGTTGCATTTCTTTCCAAATTCAAACAATCATATACTGTATCATCCTTAAAACAGCAAGACATTTTCTTCTGAAACATTTTTACCAAAAATTTTCAAACCTTTAGATCTCTGACACCGACTGGGTTTGCATCTGACTTCAATGTTACTTGAATATCTTGCATTTCTTCTTCTCCAACAGGTCTTGGTCTTGTTATCTCATCAGCCATTTCCTTTGCAGCAGCCTCAAACTAACACATGAAGCCATTTTGTTAGTAACAATATGTAAGAAGCTATTTGTCAGTAGTTAGCCCACATAAAATCAATTAAAGACCCATTGCTAACCATGGCCCTTTGTGTGCCAAATGAAACACAAGACAAAGGGAAGCTAGCCAAAAAAGGACTTTCAGATAATATGAAAGTCAACTTTGGTGCCATGAAGGATCATGGTTAGCAATGGGTCTTTAATAGATTCTCCACAAAAAGTTTTGGAACCCCAGTGAGAGGGAAAGTTTATATTTGATACAGTATTTCATACATATAATTTTTTGTGAATCTGGGCAAATCAGTGAGGGAAGCATATCATTCTGGGGAATTCTTTGTCAACAGAGTCTTTGGCACAGAGACATGCCCTGATATCACCCTTGGCTGTTTGCAAAACAAAGAGACTGGGATAAACAGCTTTGACCATTGTCAATTTTTGCAATAGCTGTTTACAAACAATCACCAAATGAACCTTTCTTGGCGGTTTCTTAGATTCAGTAACTATATCGTATTAATCTTAGACTAGTGATTTCTTGCAAATCTCCAACAGGAACCCAAAGAATTTGCTGTGAAATTTATCCTACAGTAAACCCTAGTTAACATGTCTTTTTTTCAGTGCTTTTTGAAGTTATGCAGAAAAGTTTGACAGTCCAGTTGAAAATTAGTTTTATGCCATAATTCAGTATGTTTCCACTCTGGCTAGAGTCATCCTCAGCAAAGAAAATATGTGCATGAGGGACGGCATGTGGGAGGGGAAACAGTGAAAGCACAATCTTATCAACATGTATGTTTGTAGCTTGTGCACAGACCCATCGTCCAAAGGAGGAAAGGGTCTGTATAACTAAGAGCCAAAGCTTGCTGAACCTTCTCGTAATTTATTCTGGCGGCCTCGTAATGAGTCATTGAATGGTACTGACTCATTCTTCCCAAGTGGCATCCTTTTCTATGGCTTTTGTATCCTTGTTTTTCTAGGGTCAAACGATAGTTTCAAAGACAGAGGACAGATTAATGAAAATAAGTGCATATTTTGACAAGCTCTTTTGAATTTGTCTGCAGGGATTAATCATCCTTTCCTTGATTACCCTAGTGTGCTATTTTGATTTCCCTGTTATTGACCACCGTGTGTTTCCTGCAGTTGCATAATTATGTGACCTTTTGCAATACTGCATAAATTAGATTCCGGAAATCTAGAACGATCAGCAAGCTTTGGCTTGTAGTTGCACAGACCCTTTCCTCCTTTGGACGATGGGTCTGTGCATAAGCTAGTATGTTTGCAGCTTTACATGATATGAAATACAGTATAAAAAGGTCAAAAATATTACAAACAACAAGCGGGTGGCACTTTTCTGCTTGTAAACAACAATAATTTTGATGCAGGCTTCATTTTCCAGGTGGGCAGTGACAAGAATCAATTTATAGTAATTCCTTTTATATGGCCTTAAATGGATGAAGTTTAAATTCTCTCTATTTCATGTATATGACATATGCAGAAGATTTTTAAAAGACAAAACTGAAACTATATAAATTACTAAAATGTTGAGGCAGCAAAGTACCAAGGAATTTGAAAGGGGGCTGTTGGTTGAAAAAAAGTTCATTCGCATGCAACTTTGGGCAAGACTGACTTATCATTTGATAAAAATGTCTACATAGGGTGCCTCAGTCACCCTGAGGTGCTCTTCATGTGTTGTTTCATGATACAAAGATTTGCTTCAAAATATATAGGGGAAGCCAGGGCTCCCCTGGGTCTTTGATTTAAGATTTCATTCAAGACAATTCGTTTGACTTCCATGTTATGAAGACTGACTTCTTGTCATCTTACCCCACACATTCAGCTGATATTAACTTTTGAAGCACACAAGAGAAAAACTAAATGCTATTCTCACCAAAGGAAGGTATTCAGAGGGATTTTTGATCAATTTGTCAGCAAGTAATTCATCATAGCTTGAAAGATCATTGATATCAACTTCAAGGTAGCATTCTCCAAGATTGTAATGCTGTTTCAGTTGGTCCCTACAAAAATGGAAGAAATATACACAGAATTACTAGACTATATGAGGCAATTTTGCTCTAAATAAAGTCCTGTTCAAAATTAATGTCTCGACGGCAGAGCCAAAAGTTGCTGTGGGGGAGTCAACATTTAACAGAATTTTGCTACAACTTTTCAAAGAAGACTGCAATGAAAATTTCTTGGTTTTCCCTTATACTCTTCTCCAACTTTCAAAATTTTGGACTTTATTCCTACTTGGTATTTAGCTGGCAACACTGCTGGCCTTACTGCTAGGCTGAAAGTCTGTCTTGCACAGCCAATTTCTCTGCCACACACTTTAAACTTAAGCCACAATTCCAGCTGCAAAATTTTCATAAAACAACAAAGGAAAGAAAAAATCTATTGTTTAAAGACAAAATATAGCCACAGAAGTGATTTTGAAGAGGCAGCGATTCGCTTTGCAGGGATGGCATGACCAGAAAGAGTCTAAGGGGCAGGAGCCCCCCACTGATTCACTCAGACCCCCATCGGCACGTAAATTTCTGAAAACTTCTATGCACAATTGGCACTTCCATGACTTTCTTATGCCTTAAGTGAGTGTGGTTGAATTTTTAAGCCAATCTCAATGGTCAGTAAAAAATTCTCACATCACTCCTCTCAGTTACTCTGACAGGATCTGCCCCCCAAGCATTTCTTCCCTGGCATCATCCCAGACTGGAAAGTTTGTATCTTGTGCGGGGAATTTGAGATGGCCTAAGTTGCGCTGAGAATTCACGGTTGAGAACAATAGATCCTTTGTAGATTAAAACAATAGATAAGTAAGGCCATATAAAATAAATTAATAGATTCTCATCACTAGATTTCAAAAAGTTGCACGAGGCGGGAGGTTTATATTTTATATTTCATATATAAAATTTTTGGTTGATCTTGCAAAATCTATGAGGGAGATATAATTTTCTCGTAGATTTTGCTGTCTGGGCTTGTGACATGCTTGTAACTGCATTCTGCTGCTTCTTTGTTGACTGTTTATCGCGTTTACAAACAACCTAAAGAGATGCGCAGGATATCTGCAAATCATCAACGGGACATTGACAAGTATGAAAGCACGGAAGCCGCTGAAAGCTGGTCAAATCATCTGTTAAGGGGCAAAATATCAAAGTAAGCTTGTTTCTTACGGCGTTCGATCGAGTTTTCAGGCAATAATAGGCCATATAAAATATAAAACGCATCACAAATCTTGCAAATGACGGGCTGGCGGCACCGTTTTATTTTGCAAATAAAATATAAAAAATTGTAGATGCGGGATACATTTCCCATGCCGGCGGTGATGAGAATCTATTAATTCATATGTGGCCTAAGTAGGTATTTATATTTAATATGGCTAGCCCACAAAAGTCTGAGAGACTTATTTCCAGCAGGGGCCACAGATCTTTTACCATCAGTCCGCCGCAGCTACCTCACATGGCTCTGGTCAACCAAGGCTAGAGTTAAGGACAGTGACCAAACTGTCCAGCGTGGGATTTGAACCTACAGCTGTTCTGACCTTTGGTTTACGAGTCAGAGGCCTTAACCACTCGGCTACACACTCTCTAGATCCTTTTTTTTATTGCCAACTGCGCGGTCAAGGTTGGAAACCGCGTACGTTCCTGTGCGTGCAAGATATTGCGTTTGCAGTACAAACTTTCCACTCTGGGCACCATCTTTGAATCTGTGCAATTCTGCAAACTTTGTAATCTGCCAGTCTGCAGATTATACAAGATCTCCAGTGTGCAAGAAGAAATTTCTCTTGTTCTCTATTGTCTATCTTCTCTTGAATATCTCTGGTGTGCAAGGCTGGCCTTCCTACAGTATTTATTTTTCTCTTAAAATAGTACTACTCCTTCTTTCTTGCAATTCGTAAATGTCTTTGAAAGATCTTCCACTCCCAAACTTTATTTGCAAATTAAAGTTCTTAATCAAAAAACGCTGGACATTCAATCAATTAAGTGGTAAATCAAAGCTAAAACCAAGTCTTATAAAATGCAACAAACAGCAGCAGGAATGAAAAATTTGATCCCACAATCAATACGAACCTATAAGGGTAAACAAACGTTCCCTCGTGGAACTGCCGAATGAAATCTTTGAATCTCTTCTGCGTTTGAACACGATTGATATCTTGATCATCTCCTTGATCTTGGGACGATCCGAATGGGTCGCTGAAATACACTGGTTGCTCATCAAATCCCGCCATGTTTCTTGCTGCTTGCTCGATCGAAGACTTTCCTCCTAAAATGTGAGTTGCTTTCATCAAATTAGGGTACAAATTTTCGCGACACTGCTTTCGTACCTAAATCGCAAAATTTGCTCCAAGCTGCGCGCAAACATTGCAGTTTTGGCGGGAAAAGTCATAACTTTTAGTTCAGTTCCCCTGTGGTAAAACTTAAAACGAGATTCATAATGGCCCTTCACTTCAACCTTCAAAATATCAAAAAATGCAGTCAAGCAAGGATCAAAAACACGAGAAACGTTCACGTTACATGTTTAGTTTATTTTCAAGCTTGGTATAGTCCCATAAAGATTTCTTTCCCACAAAATAGTTGTTAAAAATGGGCTTAAAACTAAAACAATAGAGCCTCACTTTTCAGGCTAACATGCGTGTCATTGTTCTTTAATTCATTTAGGCCCAAACCAACGAACGATTCCAAACCTGATCTCTGTAACTGAACATAATATTCCTTTATTGCTTTAACGATGTCCGAACCAGCGCAGAAAAAGAGCAAACTTGGAGATGATGCAAGAAAGCGGCAAATTGACCCACTGAAAGACAGTGGCTGGAGTCTAGTTGAAGGAAGAGATGCAATAAAGAAGCAGTTTCTTTTCAAGGATTTCAACGAAGCATTTGGATTTATGACAAGAGTTGCACTGAGAGCAGAGCAGTTGAATCATCACCCTGAATGGTTCAACGTTTATAACAGGGTAGAAGTTACCCTAAGCACACATGATTGCGGGGGTTTGTCATCAAATGATGTAGAGATGGCTAATTTTATGGACACAGTTGAATCATACTTCAAGTAGGCTCCTGCCTGGCCTGCCACGTGTTGAGCGATGTGCGGTGGTGGTATGGTGCATCAAATCATGGTCAATAGAATGATCAAATCAAGGTTAATATGCACCATGTAAAGATAAACAACAGCATTGCAGGAAATGAGGTGCTAGCGAACGATCATGAACCTTAAATGAACTGAACAACAATTCAGTGTTTGCTTTTATAGATATACTTTGGGGATGACATATTTCCAAAAACGATTGTCTTTCCTACATTATTTTCATCTCTTAAAATCATGCCCTTCATAGACAGTTGTCTTCACACCCGTATGATTCACTTGCAGTGACTGAAAAGGCCCAAACCTTTTTCGGAATCGAGGAAGACTTTTCACGATCGAAAAAATTTTTCACATTCGCCAGAAAGCAAACTACAAAATCTTTCGTAGAACCAGTCCAATATGGTGATTTTGTTTGGCAAGCCATGGAATCTGACATTCTGAATCCACTGCAGAGGTGATTGTGAAAAGTTCTCTCGATCATGATAACCTGATGTGTCAAGTCTTGCGAAGTGTAACCATGCACCATGCGTTTGTCTGTGGTATCTCTGAGAAAAGGGGTAGAATTTTCAGTGAATCTGCGGCAGAGAAAGCAAGAAAAAGGGTAATGGTTTTGTTCTTTCGGAGTCAAATTTTCTTAAACGATACCCTGTCCTCTGGTTTCTTCAGAAAAAATTGTGCCCTGAAAGGCACTTCGTAAGAAATCTATTGTTGTAAAATGTGGAAATATTGCCATCCAAGCGATTTGAAACACATTCGCAGAGCGCAAATAGCCTTAAACGACCTTTCGTAGTAAAAAATGACAAACATGGACCGTCATGGAGCCGATTTTTACAAAAATGATACTCCGTCCTGGAGTCGGAATCCTGTTCAGCGGCACGTCCCAGTACAGAAAACTATGAGTACGCCCCCCTCGGGGGGAACCTTTCTCGGTTGCGAAAAAGTTGCTGAAATAGCCAGTTTCACTCAAGGCACATGAAACTGCACAAAATGTCAGAGTTTTCGCCGCAATAAAACGGCAAAAAATGTGAAGGTAGCAAATTTTATCTAGAAATGTAACAGGAGAAAACTTGTTTCGAAAGTACCAAGAACTGCCCCGCTTTGATAGTTTTCGATTTTTCACACGTCATTTTCAAATTGACCAGACGAGTTCGGTTTTCAAGTTGTATCGTTTTCAATCTTTGCTGGCAAAAACTTTGCCGTTTTTATCTGAACTTTACTGACAGATAATCATTCCAAGGTCTGTCTCATATTAGATGCCATGTGAGACTTGCACTGACGCAAATGAATCAAGAAAGAACTGCAATAGACCTTTTAGCTATTCTCAAAATGAGTGTGGATCGAACGATATTTCATTACAATTTGTTGAATTTTGAATGTACACAACTGCGATCGAAGCTCTAACACCACTCTATCGAGCCTCGCGTATAAAATTGTATAAAAATATCGCTCGATCCAGGCTCTTTTCTAGAATAGCTCAAAGGTCTATTGTCAATTTTTTATATTCCAAGATATGTACACAGGTCCAACTGACAGACCGGAATGAAAGGGTGTTAGGACACGAAAGTGTTGAACACTCCTACATTGTTCGAATATTATTCCATTGTACTTTAGTGTCTTAGTGCGCCTTCGCAGAAAAAGGTTTCAAACCGCACAGCCTAAGGCTTGTGTCTGGAAAACAAGACAGAGGGATCAAAACGAGGTAAACAAATAATCAATCAAAACATCCGCGCCCAAATACCCTTGCTTAAAAGAGTCTGTTTCATCCAGCATTCCTTGCACGTGTCGCCTCTTGGGTGGCCTCTGGGTGGCCTTTGTTTCTCGCCATTTTCATAGGCCATGAGAATGGCGACAACAAAGGCAAACCAAGAGATGACACGTGCAGGGCATGCTGGATGAAACAGACCCTTTAATGTAGCTTGTAAGACAGGCACAAAAGAAGAGATCACTTAGAAATCATACTAAGAAGGTGATTTGGAAAGAAAATGAGACAATATACATACATTCAAAGGTCTATTCCTTTACCAAAATACTAAAATAATCTATCATAAGACTGTGGTCCTTACTGGAACCAAACTATCGAAAGAAAAGCAGGCATTCATCACATGCACTCTACGTTGGTTTATGCAATGTTTGGCAGTAGACAATTTCGTTAAAGATGGCAAACAGGGACTTAGCCGTAACAGCTTGGCACAAAATCTTCAAAAATTTAGGGCGAATAAAAGAGAATTATCGCGTTTAGTGGGCTGTGAGATGAAAATTAGGAGTCCCATATTCAAAACCGAAATGCTTATCTGTCAGTCAAGGGTTGTCTTTGATGTGAAAACTTTGTCTGGTAAATTAACTCATTTATTAAGAAAAGAAAATGCTGGAAAAGGTTTGTATGGCAATGAGAGTTCCATGTTCGATTCTGGTCCACGAATTACATGTTATTGAAATTTAAATTCAATAAAACTGCCAGTCTTAGAAATATAATTCAAATTTCAATGGTACGTGAAGCATGGACCAGAATCAAAACACAATTTTCTCACCTGAGTTAGCCTTTGGCTGATTGATAAACACTTCAGTTTTGAATAGTGCACAGGCACCCTTCATTTGACACCCCATCAAACTCATTTGACACCCCAACAAACTTGCTGACTTAGTTTACTCACACTCTAGTGGTATAAATGGCCAACACTACTATATTTTGAATGAAATGACTTGAAAGGAAGTTCAAGCGCTTTGCCATCATTCTACTGTGGACTTTCTTTGTATCTGGATTATTATCAAAAATGGTAACCAGCGTGCATCCCCTATTGTTCACTTGAGTTGTAATCTCCAGTTGAATTGAATTCATAATAAATTCAGTTCAACAGGAAATTTCAAGTCAAAGGAAACAGTAGGGGATGCACGCAGGCTACAAAATGGCAGTTTGTCCCTGTTTCCTAATCAAAGTCACTCTCATGCTGAAAATGGGAATAGATGGAGAAAACGTCTTTTTTTAGAAAAATACGAGGGCCTAAGCGGAAATTTGTATTTTCCTGCATGGGAAAGGGAATTTGATGACGTCATAGCCCCAAACCAGCTTGAATAAAAGTGGGTTGTCATTTTGCAAATAATCAAGATATGAGAAAAGCTAAAAGCTCAAAGTTGAATTATTGAGAACTAACTGAGGTTCCAGTCAAGCCATCCGATTCGAAGAGGTAACGGCCATTTACTCAACACTTGTCATTTCTTGCCACAACGATTTACGTTACATGGCTTTTCAATTGATACGACTGGTTGGATTGTCCTGGAATAAGAAGGATCATGACACAAACATAAGTCCAATGCCATCTTCAGCGCAACTGTCCATCATTTACAAGTTGAGAGAGAAAAAGAGCGGGGCTGGAGATACTGAATGTAAGTACTTTAGAGATTCTGCTCTAAAGAATGATACAAAAAATGGACCATAATTTGGAGTAAAACAAAAGGGAGTATATAAAAAAGTGGACCACAGTTTCTACTAAAGCTAAAGTTTCTGAATTTCAACATCACTTATCGGAAAATTAGTATTTCAAGATACAGTTGAATCTACAGGGTATCTCAAAAAAATTGTTCGACGTTTGATAAATCTGTAAACCACGGAATCATGAAATGACGAAAAAACATGACGAAATGCCGGATTAAATGATGGAATCATGCAAGGGTGTAAGATTCCTATTTCGTAAGCTCCTACTGACTATGCGTTAACGACATACGAATGCTACAAGTTGCCTATTTTCTCAATGGAAAACCAAAACTTTGTTAACATTCTGGGTAACACCTAAGAGGTCAAATTCTTCCGACTTAAAGAAACCCTTAGCTTGCTCCCAAAAATCAATGAAACTTAATCCTCAACAAAAACTGATTTGTAAATCGTTAAATTCTTCTGCTTGTCTTCGCAAAAGGGGGGCTTTAGCCCCTCTTTTCGAGTCTAGATGCCCTTATTTTCAACATATCAAACTGCACTTAATAGTTTTCATCACGAATGCACGAGTAGATAGTATCAAAGTCATGTCAATAAGTGCATAAATAAGCCAAATAACGCTTCGCATACTGTTATGGGGACAGGAGTTTCTTCATGCCGTGCCGAACGCACCGGGAATCCCCCACTACTTTTCTTGTTTTGTTTTAAGCCACGTTACTAAAGTTTTGGTTTCCATCCAGAAGAAAAGAAAATTGGGGCATTCGTATCGTGTTAACACGTTTAGGAGGAGCCTGCCAATAGAAATATTACACTCTTATGTTACACCGTCACATTATTCCGTCGTTTCCTCATTTCGTTCCGCCGTTTCGTGATTCCGTGGTTTACAGACTGCCGGTGCTATTGGCTATGACACAGTTACACCGGTTGACGTAGACAATGTTTGTTCTATTGTTCACAGGGCTCAATTTAATTGGCTATAATAGCAATCCTTATCATCTGAAGAGCTACATAAACCTGTACGTTACATCTTGCCTGTACAAAGCTATCCTCCAATCAACTACCTCGAATTAGACTCTGGTTCACTGATTTCGAGCCTGTTTCAAAGATTTGCTGCTTCCAGCGCAAATCAATAACTGAAACGACGGCCTGTCGGGCTTTTACCAAAAATGCCATTTCGAGGCCTCTGGTTTCAGCTTTCGCACAAATTTGAACTTAAAATGCTTGCAATTCCATTTATCCTTAGCGGATTTGCAAGATTCTTGTGTCAAAAATTAATGTAAAATCTCAGGAAAAGGGTGACTTGTATGCAGATGACCATGTATGCAGATGACACAAGCATTTACTATGCCTCTGAATCTGTTTCAGAAATTAATCAGGCAGTTAATGCTGACTTAGAAGCTTTGAAGGGCTGGCTTGAAGGAAACAAGTTGTCTCTGAACGTAGCTAAGACAGATGCAATGATCATAGGAAGCAATGGAAAGCTTAGAAAAATCGACTCTGTCGATTCCACTAAACCGCAATTTAAGATTGGTTCCGAGGATATCAAGTTGGTAAAGGAGGTCAAATACCTTGGTGTCCAGGTTGACCATCAACTAAAATGGACATCTCAATTGGCCTTAACAACTAATAAGATCTCTAGAGGTATTGGTATGCTTCGTTATGCCAAGCAGTACCTTCCATTATCAACCGTCAAGACTATGTATAAGAGTTTAGTGGAGCCGAACTTTAGATATTGCTGTCCTGTCTGGGGAAATGCTGGGGTGACTGTCATTGAAAAATTGCAGAAACTCCAAAATCGTGCTGCAAAAATTGTTACCAACAGTCCATTTGATGCGACCGCTTTACCAGTTATTCGTGCGCTTCAATGGCCCACTGTTAGGGAACTTATTGATTTTGAATCTCAGAAAATAGTTTTCAGATCCCTTCAAGGAGACGCGCCTTCCTACATGAAAGACATGTTCACGAGAGTCAACAATTCCACTGCTCGTTCTCTTAGGAATGCTGAGGTCGACCTCAGGTTGCCATTGTTAAGATCAGCAGGGGGGCAGAAATGCTTCTCGTACCGAGGCGCTAAGCTTTGGAACAGTCTTGGTACCGACGCTAAGAACTCTTCAACCCTGAGAGCCTTCAAGAGAGAGGTGGAAAAATGAACACTTAAACCTTTTCGTTTTTTTTTTTGTTGATTTTTGAACAATTGTAATTTTAATTTAGTTCGAAATACTGGTTTTTATTGTAAATTATTAATTATTGTAAGTTTTTAGCATGGCCCCCTGTAAATCAGTTATTCTAACTGAGGGGCTACCATGGGTAAAAAATATAAAATCAAATATAAATCAAATCAAACTTGACCAAGGGTGCATTAAGCGTATCGCTATTTTTTAGTATTTAATCAAACGTCGAACAATTTTTCAGGCACCCTGTAGGTATAACCACGTGCAATAATACACGTTGTCGTGGCCTATATAAAGGTCAAAACTGTCTTCTTACCCATGGTGCTGCTCCTCTGCCATGTCATACTCGAAGAAATTTATAATTTCGCTTTTCCTTCCTTTCTCTCTTGTCACGGTTTTGCGCCAGAGCTCTCCTGCAAGGAGATTCTTCTCATTCCATTGTTTGAAACTGTAAGCAGGACTCTGGCACGAAATACAGTTGAACGGCATTTGAATAATGGGAGCATTGCATCCAGGCTGTGTTCATTGCATGTGAGAGGAACATCATCATGGGTACGAATGCAGTTTTTATCATAATATGGACCAAATCAACAACGAATTATTGTCCTTGGTATAAGCAGTTCTGGAGAAAGCCAGAAAAACTGTCCAGTCCGGAGTGCATTGAACTAATGGAATTTGGTACTCAAGGGACCGGACATCTATTTCGGTATACACTGGGAATAGTTACAACAAGGATAAGATATTTTGGAACTCAACTGTATTTTGAAAATAAAATAACTATGGCTGATTCCTTATCAGTTGGATATATTTGATCTGGCTTTCTTGAACAGAATCTGTTTAGTCTCAGCAGTCATTTTATGGAAGATTTCATGTGGCTAGAAGCTTTTCCTGACTTTCGAGCATTACGAAGTAGGACTATACACGAATTTCTTTTTAGGAAGCTCTTAAGAACGAACGCCACTCTCAGGTTAACGAAGCATTACCACACCTAAGGACCGGGGTAATGAGAAGCTTGTTTGGTCGTTTACATGAAGGTATAAGAGACCCCAACGCTAAAAGCAAATAAACTTTGAGGAGCCTCGAAAGAAACTTTTAAGACGCGTGCGGTTCTCAAAATATGATAACTTCAAGCAAACTCTCAGTACTGGGCAAATTTCTTGGCTTCTTATAAAAAATACGTGTACCAGCCTACCAAATAACCCTTCCCTGTTAGAATCAACGAAACGTGGTATCGTAACGTAATCCTTCAGTCGAAAGAAGAGCGAATTTGCAAAAACAGAATCTGAAATCGTTCACAGCAAGTCTATGATCAGTTGTGTAGTTGGGAACCTGGATTTTCCAACAAAAACATGCAAACCAAACCAGAATTCCTTACCAAGCTCATCACATAAAGTAAAACATTATGATATAACCTTGTGAAAATCAGTCCTTAAAATTAGCTACATTTCCTAAAAGTAATTCAAAAATAATTGACTCCCTGCTGTGTTTCAATTCCTTAGTGTTAGAAGTCTGCAAATCGAGCTCGCTCCACTTCCAAAAATCACCTTGCTTGAGCTACCTTACCTTATTGTTCTTTGCGTTTTGAACTTATTTTTATCTGGCATACAGCAACCATTTACTGTTTCGTAGTTTTGAAATTTTCAGTATTGAGCTAGTGAGCTACCCTATGCGCAGATCCACCTCAATCGTCCTGAACATGATCAACTCAAAGTGCTTAATATCTCGAGCAATTTAATAATCCCCTTTACTCAGCTTATCTAGAGAAACTAGTTAACTAGAACAAGTTTCTGTCTCCTGTGAGAGATCCAAATCACTGAGGTTCAAATAAACCTACCGTTCCTGGGACTGCCGGCTTGGAACCATAACGGGAGAACCCATCGGTCGACAGGCCTAAAGTTGAAATTACCCAAACATAATTTCTCACCATTTTCTAACTTAGACAGGGCATCAGTCTCGTTCCACTCTTCATGTTACGAGAGAGACCACACTCAAACGAGGCTGATTTACAGATTAACTTTGTCATATATACGCTACTAAAACTTGTGCCCGGGATACATCCCCTTTTTATTATCCAAAATAAAAGATTTTCACAAAACTAAAAAGGTTCATAATAATTAATCGTTATCTGCACAATCTGAAAACAATAATAACAGTGATATCCAGACCAGATACGATTGCCTGTGTATTTTAGTACAAGCACGGTAACACAATTGTCCTGTGTCTGATCCGTCCGTCCATCCAACCGTCCATTCCTCCGTCTTTTAGCTGTGACCGTCTGACGTCTGGTGATATCGAGTGAACACATCAAAAGACATAATCATTAGAGGATGTGTGTAATCTGCGGAGCCATCCCTGAACTGTTCACCGGTAACTGCTTACACGATGGAGAGAGTCACAGTTTTAATTCATTTGCAATCCTAGATGCAATGTTTTTGAAGGCTATGGATGAGCCAGAAATTCGTTTAAACCGAACACCGTTCAAAGATAAACGAGGAAGCTTGCAAACCTCCATTTCCCATTGCACTAAAGAGTCTTCATATGCGTCTCCATGGAAACAGAATAGCAAGAATTTCTCACGTTGTTCATAATCACAGGCATTAGAATCTAACACCCGTGTAATTTCGTCCATCATATCATTTGCGTCCATACTGCTGGTGGTTTTCATGCTCCACGTAAAACGTAACGAGCGTGGCTTTACTTGTCCTCCTGTGCTGGTGCTGCTTCCTGATTGCTGCTCTTGCTCCAGAGACCGGCTGTAATACAAATGAAAGTATTTAATGGTGGCTAGTGTGACATCTACCACAAACCAGCTAGAGTGTTTCAGAGGTGTGAGCATGACCCGGGGGGGGGGTCTATCTTGGAGAAAAACAACAGGGATGTTCCTGCCAGAAAAACCTTTTATGGCCCTTTCCTGGAATGAAATTCTGAAAATATAATAACTGTCCTACAAAAAGATTTGGGAAACTAGTGGTTCTCGTGAAAACAATTTAAGTAGTGATAATGGACATACCTGTCCCGGAATAAAGCAGCACAATACCCTGTCAAGGAGTCTTCGGCCGAAAATGAAACCCTATTGGCAGGCACATCTCCGGGTTATTGTATTAACTAGACTCCCCCCTCCCCACAGTGACCAAGGACTGCAGGAAATTCTGAACGAAAACCTGGATTTATGTATGACGCATCGAGTCTTTCACGTTCATTGTTACGTTTCACACATTGAGTAAAGGTATGGCAAATTTTTAACTCAGAGTTTCCGACAGCCTCTCGTAAAACTCAATTTCTAATCCCAGAAATAAGAAACTTTGCAAGGCTTCACTCAAAATGTGATGATTTTCATGTGAAGGTTTCGATGGTAACACCAATTTCCACGAATCTCTGATTACAAGTATTCTTTTGCGAGTAACTGCTTAAAAGAAACTCAACACTCAGATGCCAAAACTTACGAAATTCCATTACTGGGAAAATTTAAGCTAAGAAACCATTCATTTTGACAAAGAAATCCCTTCTTATATTTTTACTTTATCTTCACATGTTTCCTGTATCTTACAACACGGAAGGTACCTGAGTGATTTCTAAACACAGGAAAGGCTTCAAACAGCCTTATTTTGAACTGTTTACAAGAGCGCGTGTATGGGACGGGACATGTAAAGACCCATTGCTAACCATGATCCTTCGTGGTGCCAAAGTCGACATTCGTATTATCTGAAAGTCCTTTTTGGCCTAAATTGCCTTTATCTTTCTAGTCATTCGGCGCACAAAGGGTCATGGTTAGCAATGGGTCTTTAAGAAACTCGAAAATAAAAACGAACACGTTAAGTTATGGCCTAAATTCTTAGTTTCTTGTAACAAAATGTGCAATGAGCAATAGACAACAACTTGCCTCAACTTGCTATACTGAAAACGGTCATACCGTTGTAAAACTATTAAGTTAATATAGTAAGGTAAGACCACTGTACAACTATATACCTATTAGTTATCATTGGATAAAACTATTAGCTACTTTGCTTGGAATTAGAACAACAAAAGTCCAGAATGTCAAGATCTACTTTTGTGACATAAATCGTCCTATTCCTACATACTTAAGTTAGCTTGTCTCTACTAGCCTACTATAAATAATTTTGTTCAATAAAAATAGGAAGGCAATAGACCTTTTAGCTATTCAGCAAAAGAGCCTGGATCGAGCGTTATTTTTATACATTTTTATACGCGAGATTCGATCAAGTGGCGTTTACTGATCTGGTCCATCAGTAAACGAAGAGTTTTCCCTCTTCCCGCAAAACTTGATGACTCATGCTTGTGCAATATGGAATGGCAAGTCACGTTCCCCATGTTGCAATTGACCACATTTAGGTAAGGAACGTGCCATAGTAAAGCTTCAAAAACATATCCGTTTCCTATAACCATTTTTGAGAAAGTATACCTGAACCAAAGTTTTATATCAAATCTTAAAAATCGCTACCGTTTCTTATACCAAAATTATGAAATTCGATAATGTTCCTTTGACCAACATATGGAAAATCGATACCCTTCCCAACCGCAAGTCCCCGTACCCAAAGAACAGGTAATGCACCCCCCCCCCTGGGTCACGTCATGTTTACGTTCAAGGAATCGTACGGCCTTTACAACGATGCAACGGGGAAGGCTCCTCGCTGGGAGTGAAATGCAAGTAATTCCATGGAAGCAGGATCATTTGTTCTAGAACGAAGGGGATTTGTAGTTTCCAATCCATTAAAAAACCCACTAAACAGAGGGTATATGATGGTTTGGTGACTTTATGTTAAAAATGTGATTTTGCTCATACAAAACCGTAATTGAATACAAGTACACAGAATGAAGGGTGATGAAATCAATATTTTGAAGTGCACTTGGGTCACTGAATGAACCTATCTGGCATTAAAGCTGTTTGTAATAACCTCCTTCACGAGAGCTCGCCTTCAAATTTTATGTTCCATTCCAAAATTTTAAGAAAAATGTTTCACGAACAAGCACCCATAACTCTAGAACTGAGTTGCGGACGAGATAAAATTTCACCTGGCCTCGTCATCTGGCCTAACCTCTCCATTTTAAAATGACCCATGCTTCATCAAAATTTATGCACACCCGACAACTTGAAATTTGGAAAATACCAAAAATATTTCCAATTACATGTATTTTTATAAGAGACTGCTAAAAACAAACTCTCAGATCGCCAAAAAATTAAGCAACTCCATTACTGGCAAAACACAGCTAAAGAAACTACTTATTTTCATAAAGGAAATCTCTAACGCATTTTTAATTTATTCTCATTTGTTTCCCGTGTCATATTACTCGAGAGTTACTTGAGTTAAGTCTAAACATCGGAAAGACTTCAAAAAACTTTATCTTGAATTTTCACGAGGGTACATGTAATAAACAAACATGGTGACTGATATGAGACCTATAAGAAACTCGTAAGAGACTCCGAGTACTCAAAAAAGTTCCCTAATATTATTGGATTTAAAATCCAATAACAGGAAACTTTTCATACTGGCCTAAATTCTTAGTTTCTTATAAAACTTCGTGTACATGAATCCTGCAAGCCACTGAGGCCTTTAGGAAACTATCTCCTTAGCAACAAGCGTTGTTGCTAAATCTTTGTTCTCAGACAGTCTGGTTTGTGTTGTTGAAAATAAAAAAATAATTTTTATTGGATTTTTAAGAAAGAAACTTTCCCAAAGTAACATTGGTAGCAAAAATCCGTGGCATAAAATTCAACAGTTGGGGTCTTGATAATTAATTCAAACCACTCAAGACTGGTTCCCCTGACTAGTCAGTATCCAGTAACTATAAACTTCCCATCAAATTTCATTGAGATTGTCATTTCTATTAATTGTAGGATTTTGAATGATGATATATAGTCGTAAATGAGTTATATTACATAGAGTCTTATATGGCAAGAACTCGTTGTGAAGACCAAACCGCGAGCAATACCGCAAACATTTGGTTTCTCCGCAAGCATAAATTAATACAAGCAGTAACTGCGTGGCGGGTTTATACAATTTCAAACAAACAGGAAGACAAAATCAAAAAACCGTCTAAATGCTGAGATAAGAATATAATTGCAAAACCAGTGCAAAGAAATGGCTATTGTTGGCAGGAGTACTGCACACGCGCTCGGCTCCCAGGGCCTGCAAATTCAACAGGCAGTTTTCATCCATTCAATCAAAATAGCATGCATATTTCAAATAACTGTGGTGGGCTAGGGCTTTGTCCATCATCAACCACTCATTCTTAACAAAGTCTTATTAACATCTGTTAGTACGTTATATGAATTACGCGTTATAAAAACCTTGCAAAAAGCTACTCGTGGAAAAGGCAAAGCCCTGGAAGGAGCGAGAGGAACACAAGCTGCGTGGCAGCTCTACTGTCAAACAATATCAACCCTCATAAAAAGTGCAAGTGCTATCATGCCAGTTCAATATCCGTGTAGTAATCTTGCCATTCCTGAAATCTATCTCTGAGACGCAAATTTCGACGAACTCTACACCGATATTTTATTGAGAAACAAAATGCTATGCCGTTCCCTTTTTATCGAACAATCATCGCGACTTACCTACGCAGCGATTAACGATGTAATCGCGATAAGAAGTTGGCGTTATTCTGCTAATGGTGACAGCACCTGCTGCTAGATCTTACGAGATGAACTAAGACTTGAAATTTTACATTAAAAGAGTGAACTTTTTTTCACCATGAAAGTGCTATTTTGAAAATAAATCTTTTTACTTCATAAAGGAACAACCCGAACATTTATATCTTTTTGACGGCCACTTTTAGGTGGCTTGGGTGAACAGGTGAAACAGCCCAACAAACTGTAGAAAATAATGGGCACGTGCCTAAAACAACCTTGTTACCTGAGTTGTTTACAACTTGGCGACGGAGCCCCTTTTGGATTTAGATTCGTGGAACTACGACCTCTGACAAGACCTGAGACTGGACCTGTTAACTCCATGAAACTCTCCTCTATAAATAGGTCAGTATAATGTCAAGAGAGTGGTGCAAAACTTTGTTCATTGCTATCAAGCTCTGGCTAAACGCACTGTTCTTGTCCCATTGGCATATTTCATGGATGGCAAGATTACTGAACGAGTTAAAAAACACCCTGCAACTTCCAAGCAAACACATTCGAATAGCGCATGACACATTGTGCATGCATCGATGAAGACCAACTTCGAAATCTTCTTTCATCGTAAAATCATTAGGCTATAGGATTGATTCACATGAGAACTACATGGCATGAACAAAACCTTTGAAATAAGGCTTCAAAACCTTTTGCTAAAATTTAAAAAAGTTCAAATTTTTTGGCCTTTCGATTCAACCCGAACTCGAATATAATTCATTTCCGTTCAAGGAATTGATTGAGTTCGACGCTGCTCACTAGATTGACAGATCTTTACAACAGAATTGAGCAGTCGAGCTCTATTAGGCTAGCCCAAATGCCTCACGATTGCAAAAAATACAAAACACCACTAGTGAACGTTCAGTTGCCATTTTCCGAGATCGCTCGACAGAGATCATTGCTTGAAAGTTGCAAGGGTATAACTGGCCTTCCTAAGTCGTCAGAAGAAACAGAGATCGATCATTTTGCGTCCCTAAATGTTGTTAGCACCCTAATAAAGGGGCTGGCTTGCAGGTGTTTCTCATACACCCTCAGGGCTTTCGCCGTTTCCAGTCTACAAGAGAAAAAATCGAGAAATGAGTTAGGGCAATAACATATATGTCAATGACAGAAACTACCAATTGATAATATCCACCCCATTTTCATAACCCTCTCCGACTCAGCTATGTGGTTACATAGCCTTGACCTACAAACGTCTTTCATGTGTTCTCTTCAAATATCAGGTGAGAATTTTGTTCAAAACCTATGCTGGGTTAAGATGTAAGGGATTTTAACCATTCTAAATATGTTACTCTTGATAGTAACAGAAACAACAAGATATATATTCAGCTCAGTTTTCAAACTTTCGATTTTTGACACTGCTTCCATGCGTAATACATATTATAATGAAAAAAGGAGGACAAAATCTTCGTCACCTCGTTTTTGGGAGTACTTTAAGTTACTGCCCTGGGCACAAACCCCCGTCCCTCCCTACAATAGACCTCTGAACAGGCCAACTTGTGACAAAAGTTTACGTCTTAGGCAAAATGTAACTTAACCAATTCGACTCACCTGGGGTATTACTGGAGCGCAGCCATTTCTTTGCTCTTGGTAGCAAGACAAAATGCGAACATACGAAAAAATGTGCTCATTGCCGAGCTATAAAAACTTACTGTCGCTTTCTATGCTTGCCAAATAAATTTTCTCGTGACATTCTGCAGAGCAATAAAATAATTCAAGGTTTATATCTTGATCATGTGGATATCAACTACTGCGGAAGACACCTTGGACTATCCTGGTCACATTTGAAAATGCTTCTTGCTGTGGTGGGAAGATGTACGCCAGGTAAATTGTTCACTTAATCACAATTATCACAAGGTCATTAAACAAAAAAAAGCATGAAGTTAATAAAAATACTGCTCTCTGAAGGTCGAAGCAATAAAATTGAAAAACTTGCCTTGGTTGCAGCATGTTTTGCAGTTGCAGACACTTTGTCAACAATTGGAGGGTAACGCATTGTTTCAGTTTAAAAGAATGATTTATTTCTATAGCTTTTTGAAACAGAAGAGCCCCGTTCTTATCGGCACTAAGAAGCAATCACACCCCCTCACTCTTTCGCCCCCTGAGGGTCTGTCACTGATTTCTTGTGATGTTTCTCCTACTCTTGAGCATTGTAAACACAGCACAGATAACAATGGATTTATTAAAACTCATCTACTTTGATATATGCGAAAAAGGGATAAGTAATCTCATCAATTTGAGCAAACTGTAAATGAGAGTCATTTCCCACGTGGCTTATAACGTTAGTTTTAAAACAAAAGAATCAGATCACGACTTGGATACTCCATTTCTGGCGCTCTGTACTGCAAATATAGGCCTCCGAAGTAATACTCGGTCTTTTAAATGTTGGTCGTCAAAGAAAAAATACAGTTTCAGGCATCTCTGAGTTGTAGGAGGTCTCATATTGGCCTTTTGTATGATAAAGGTAGCGTACGGAAACAACACTTGCTTTGCCGATAATCAGATGACGTTCTGGCTAGCGTTGCTGTCTTGGTTTCGTAAAGTCTCTATATTATAGCTTAAAACATTGACCACAGATCCTCGTTCTTGTTCGAGCCCCTTTACCCAGCAAATAAAAGCAAACTGACAGCACTCAAGCACGGGATCACTTACAGATTCCGGTGAAACAAAAGTGAATACAATGTCATAATAGACTGTTCTCGCTCTGTTGGCATAGCAAGATCCGACGATCAACACCCGTCTTACAACCCCTCATTCATGCAATCAGTTCTGCTGACATAAAAAGATCACTGCCTGTTTCCACCTGTCTCAAGAAGTACTGCTACTTTCACTATTGTTTATTCCGAATTGACAACTTCTCTCACCAACGAAAGTTCTTTCGTGACGAAAAATTAAATCAGACAAATACACATTCCAAAAACAAGAGACAGATAAAGAAGGCTTTGTTACCATTTCCTTCGACGTTCCGTGATTGTGTTTAAACAATAGGTTGTTGAAAAACAACTACATTTCACCCCTACTGTTGATGGGAGTCCTTTTAAAATAAAGAATAGCGGTTGGATTGTCACTACCGACATCTCGATATCACAAGTTTTTAATTCAACAAGAAAACTAATGTGGCTCACACCGCAATCAGTGCATCAAGATTCAAGCTCCCAGCAAAGATGTTTCAAAAATGGAGGCATCGAAATCTACTGAGCTTTAAAACAGCTCTCAAAGCCTCGTGGTAATCGTCATCATACATGGTGTCACAAAAAAATTGTCCGACGTTCGATTTAATACTAAAAAATAACGATACGCTGAATTCACCCTTGGTTAAGTCACCCTTTTCCTGAGATTTTAGATTAATTTTTGACACAAGAATCTTGCAAATCCGCTAAAAATTCATGGAGTTACAAGCATTTGAAGTTCAAATTTGTGCGAATGCTGAAACCAGAGGCCTCGAAATGGCATTTTTGGTAAAAGCTCCATAGGCCGTCGTTTCTGTTATTTCTCAATTTTTTCAGGGCAAACCAAGTTGGATTCAAACAGGTTTTCGATAACCTAGCTGTCAAGCATATAGATGCTTTGAGGAAACAGATTCAGTCTCTCGCCGATTATGTTCTGAACCACTGTTTTTGGATTTATGCAATGTAAGGAAATTTAGAGAATGATCGCAAGAAATAATTTACTTTAGAGTTCCTATTTGGTTTGCTCTGATATCAACGAGAGGTATGACATTGGATAAGCTTCTCTTACCTCCATCTTCGAGCTTTTTCAATACCAGTACTCTGGGGGGTCTCTGGCTTCAGCTATCGCACATTTTTTATCTTCGAGAGCTCGTAACTCTGTGAATTTTCAACCGATTTGCACGATTTTAGTCTCTAAAATTATTTAATAATCTTAGGAACAGGGTTATCTTTCCATGAGCTTGTTCACGTTGTCCTTATTACCTCGAACAAGTTTTTGAGACACCCTGTAGACTAATGAAGATTAGTCCCTCGTATCCCTGCGGCAAACCTTGTTCAACAAAGACTCGTAATGAAAAAGTGAAAAACATGGCCGTATCTCCTGCATTCGATCGATCGATCGAATCATGATCGAACGACTGCTTCGGCTCTGTTCAATGGTCACTCCTCACAAAGAAACTGCGATAAAAACCACGTTAAGCAGAAATTTAATCAACGAACCTTGGCATACATCTGAAGGAAGTTCAATTTACCTGATGAGTGCAAAAAAAGCCTTTCATCGCTACATTTTCCACGTTTTTAAGACCAAACAAACCAGAGAAATCTTCAACTGCCTGCCGCAGCAACTTCGTTCAAAATCTAGTCAACTGCATCATTCGAATTAAAACTTCGACAGCATTGTTCTTGACCAAATCTCGCAATCTAATACTGCATTCACATTGACAAAGTTAAACCAGCTTTATCTAAACCAGTTTAAATTTCAACCAATCAAATGACTGGATTTGTTGGATAGGCCAATCAGAAGGCCCTATTCTATAACCTGGTTTAGTTGAAGCTGGCTTAACTTGCAATGTGAATGGGACATACTTGGTACTGTGGGAATCGCGAAGTTTGTGACCAAAGCACCATCATCAAGTCAAAGAGCACAGGGAAACAAGAGACTCATCGTCATAAGTCTAAGTTCATCATACATGTGCGAACTCCTACCTTTTACTAAACCTTGAGGTCAGCTTGCTTATAAATGAAGTCCTACCAGCCGCTACAGGGCTTCCAGCGTCTCCTCTATTATGATCTTCCGGCATTCTCTTGTTCGTTCCAAGGTGAAATGTCCTACGGCCGGGAATATTTCTTTGTAGACTGGGAACTGGCGCTGCTTGGTTTTTGGACGCATGTCTGAGTGGTGCCGTGCTGAAATAGAGAATAAGAAGCATAGCATTGGCATCAAATCTTTAATAAACATTGTGCAGATTCATTTCATGGTTGCAAAGCAGAAATTCTACGAAAATTTGGCCTACAGTAACATAAAAACGCACCAGAAGTACATGCAAAATGTGAAAAACTATCAAACTATTTTGCTCTGATTTTGAGATTCTGTCGGTGACCTCGTCATTTGGATTGACAAAAGCTCTTATTCCATTTGGAAGTGATAACTCATCATAAAGTGCATTTACAGCAAGTGTATTTTGGCACTTCGTCATCCAAATTCTTACGAAGATTTACTCCAGTATAGACCAGGCCTTAAGGTCGCTTTCTCGAAAAAGTTCCATGTTTCTTCAGAACCACGAGACCAATAAACGAATGCAGCTACCGCTGTTTACACCCACTTAGGTTATATGCTAGCCTTGTTGAGGGAATTTTCCTTCCATAAAAGTCAAGAACTGCCTACCATGAAAAGCACGAAATACATTAACTGTTTAAAAAGATATAAGAAATAATTTCTCAAGTGTGTAGTCACTTGATTTGGCATAAAAGTTTGCCGAAATTGTCTATTAAGTAAGGTAAATCTTAAAACCTGTCCAAAATTTTAAAAAGAGAGGGAGATCCGTAACCCTTATATCTGTGTCTCTTCTGATCCGCTACGGCGTAAATGGGGCCTAATTAGACGTTGGCTATAGCACTGGACGCTTTCCAATAACATTTCTGTGATATAAAGGGAACAGCAGCCTATACAGTAACGAGTGAACTAGTGCTAAGCTTACATACCTAAGCTTAGCTGAGCTAAGATAAGCTACCTAAGCTAAGCTACAAAAATAGAAAAACATATAAAACGTAAATAAAAAAAATTTAATTTAATTTTTCATTTTTTCTTCCTTTTCCTTTTTAGACACTGATGCTAAGCTTCTTGTTTAGAAGGCATTCAGTATACTGGTAGATAGATACATACCCAGGTCTACTCTCATCATCTGTAGCTTTGTCACGGTCTGCACTCCTCGTAAGAGCTGCGGGTGGCAACGACATGCGGGTTGGTGACAAGCGATTTGGTTGTTGTGGTATTCTGCTTCGTGTTCTTGCACCAGAATCACTTTCTTGGCTACAATGGAAAATATAAATGTCTAAAAATCCAAGTCTTTTCTTCTCTCTATGTTTTTTCTTCACATCTATTCCAAAGTCTTAAGCTTTATGAAATTTCTAAGATTCCTATTTACATATAATGACTACGTAGCTACCATAAGAAACTTAACCAAATTAAGCTTTATCCCAGAATCAATCAAAACAGGCTTTAAAGTGATTGATCAAATTTGCGACCAGTTGAGCCCGACAACTGCAATCTTTAAGGATGCAACATAACTAAAGTTTCCTTGCCTGTTCTATTGCACCTAAGTCGACAAAATTTTTCGTTCACGGGGAAAGAACTGACTTTATGTTAGAGAGGCCTACTCCCGTACTATGGAGGTTAAGTGCCCTTCTCCCGTTTGTTTTTAGTAGGGTAGTTGAGAAACACAATTAGGTTTACTCGACCTAGAACTTCCCAACGCTATAGTTGAAAAGCAATAAATAACACTCCCAGCGCAAACTCCCTTCGACGCCATTCCTACCCTGCAATTCCATTTACTCTCAAAACATGCAGGAACAACAATACTCGCTCCTCCGCAAATAAGGTAACGTTTGTATTAGTTGAGTTGTTACCAAGTAAGCATGCACACATAGCAGCTTGTGTGCTCGTTATCTCGTTAGTGCAAAAAGTTAGCCCAAGCGTTAACGATCCATGAGTTTTCTCTGCCTCTGGTGTCTCTGCTCATACGTAAAACAACAGCTTCTACGATCCTGACTTCAGGTTCTAAGCATATAACGCAGAACCCCTTCATTACAAGTCTAACTCCATGGAAGGGAAGAATTACCCAGGAGCCAATGAAAAATGTAATGAAGACAACGGCGAGTAACTTAAGTATTTGCTATCTGTTTTCGTCAGATACTAGTTACATCAAAATAAATCAGTGCCTGACGAAAATATCTGGCAAATGCTCCTGTTACGAAACGCATTCTTCAAAGACTGTGTACCATTAAAATTTTTCGAAACATGATGTCCATACACACCTTGCTTTTTCTTCCCCATTCGCCTGTACAGAGTTGGCCGTTGCGACACTCGATTGTCCCCTATTGCCGTAAGTTGCATTGCTATAGGTGTTCCGTCTTGCTGCACTCGATGGAGCACTGTGCTGCTAAAACAATAATAAACACAATGTAAGACTGACAAAACCAACATTGGATAGAGAGTGAATCGAAAGGGAGACAGTTCAATGCCCTGGCTCCAAACTACAACTGTGATCTATCAACAATAGTATCCCATTTGGCCTTAAGGAATCTTAGGAACACAGCATCTGACTTAAAGCTACCAAAGAAAATCTCCAAAAAATGGACCAAACTGCTTCACTTTCAGAGGTCTTGTTGATCTTAGAATGGCTTCTCAACTGAGTACAAGCTGCCGATCTCCATTAATATCTTCATAAATGTGCTGAATAACTATATAAATAAGTGTTTGAATATCCGGACTTAGTTGCAAAAAAATCATTTTAGATTAAAGGGTCTTTTTATTAGCATTTTGGGGATTGCAAAATTTTAATTAGGTTAGATTAGTTTATCTTTCGAAACAACGATTTTGCTGTATTTTTATAGGCCAGAGTACGGAGATTTTCCGCTACTCATTTCAAAATGAAGGTATTTTTTGAAGACAGACTCTAGCATTTCGTTAAGAAACAAACGAAACACTAATATGTTGTACGACTGCAGAGACATTGTTGGATTTTTGGAAGTAAAATTTTAAGGGGATTCACCCTATCCACCAAAATCTATGAAGAACGCAATGGTCACGTGTGGGCAACAATATAGATTATTGGGGTGACAGGTTTGCTACCGTACCCCTTTAAATTTTGCAAGTTTTCCCTGTAGAGGGACCCTTGAAAATCAGGATTGCTGAGGGTCTACCCTCCCTAAAACTTGAAACAAAAAAATATAAAAGAAAGAAAGAAAGAAATGACAAGAAATTTAAGGAATCCGCGAGCAATTGTCTATGCTCCGTAAATCTCTGTTACTGATCTGAAATATGCCAGATAAGATAACATCCCTCTGTCATTTGTATGAGTTTGTGCCACAACATCTGCACTGCATTCACGGCCCAGAGCAGGCCTCATTAAAGTGTTCTTTACCTGCACTCAAATGGTTGGGAAGAATGCCCTTACAATCAAAGCACTCTGATGATAATAATGGTGCCAGCAACAACTGTGTGATAATATTTCGTGCCTGCCAGTGTCACTCACGTGCTCGCATGCATATATCAAATGGCATATGTCGCGTCAGCAATTAATTAACACAACAAAGAGCTTTAGAGTGGAATTCATTGTTTCGTGACTTTTTATTTCTGTTTCATGAATTCTTACTGCTTCAAAATTCAGCCTCGATCCTGTCCTTTGTCTTACACAAAGAAGATTATTGTATTGCACTAGCCAATCAGGTTCAGGACACATGGCCTTTCATGAGAGCTAGCTCAGAGCTGGAATGTCGATAGTTTTTCAAAATCCAAACATATTGTGGGGTCTTACCCTGCCAACTTTCTTTGATGATTTGTTGTTGACTATTTCAGGAATTTGTGATCGGTTCGGATTTTTGCCAGCTGCTGGTGGAGCAAGGTCTGAAGTTCTGCTTGATGTCGTGTGTTCACGGTTGACAGACGCTCTATCCTGGCCATTGCTCGTCGTCGGAGATAACGCAGTGACATCAGTAGGAGGTTGCGTCCTGCAAAAATCACGACTTTACGTCAGAAAATAAAGGAGAAAACAAAATGAAATCAAGTGTTTATCAAAATGGTTTGCTGAAAATAACATGTTCATTTAGCGACAACTTAGCTGTCTTAACAGATGCAAAAATAGCTACCTAATGAAGAAAACCCAACAAAGAACGGAAACATTCTAGTAAAACAATACAGTTCATTATGTTAACAATAGTCAAATTTGTGCGCTTAGGAAATCGACGGCGTTAACAGGAGCTTAGCTAAGGGGACTAGGAAAGTCGAAGGCCCCGTAAAGACCTATACGTTTACGTCTGTAAACGCATACTTTCTTATACGTTTACAACTTGCGTCAATTGGTCAATACTAATCACAACTTTGCTTTTTGCCCAAAGCAAGAATTTCTTTAAGCATGTTGCCGAAAAGCGGCAAAATAAGCATAGGAGTCAAATCGTAGCCTGTGTTCCAGATCACTTGAAACGAAAGATTAGTGGCCTGTGTAACCAAGCGCAAATCTATGTTCAGTCGATGAATTGAATTGCGAAATAATTCAAGGAGGTCTCTTAGGCATCTGGTTGGCCGCAATTAAGTTAGAGCTTAACACAACGGATGTGGCTGCGAATCTGTATGTTTGAAAAAATTACGCTGATCGTTATCACTCTCCACAGTCGTTACACAAAGTCACTATTTCAAAACTACCAGAAATGACCAACGCAAGAAATACTCGGTTTTGAAGTTCCAAATATGGAACGATACAAACAAAAGTCTGTAGATTTTATGATTTGAGATATAGCAATTTGATGAAGTCAAAACTTCAAACCAAGCAGAAATGACCAATACAAGAAATACTCGGTTTTGAAGTTCCAAAAATGACACAGTACCACGCCAAAGTCTGTAGATTTTACGATTTACGATACAGTAAAAACCCGCACATAAGAACCTTCATTTATTAAGAGCCTACAGCCCGAAATGATGAATTTTGTACCCAATAAATAAGAATCATTTTAGCCTGATATTTTAACCAGGTTCTTAATAAAGGGTATAAAATTCATTCTTTCATTCACTAGGAAATAAATTCAGCTATGGTGAGAAGAGTGTTGATGACAAAATGGACTAGTGAAGCATGTCGGGACCTAAGGGAAGACAAGGAACTCTTCACCAAACTTTTAGAAAAAACTGGTTTACTAATGACTGTGGATGGGTCAGGAGATGAGAAAGGACTATGTCTTTTAACACAGAGCTTTGCGTTGCTTGTAATATTGGCAGCATGTTTTCAGTGCTAAACCTTCAACTATCCTTTGTTTTCTTGCAGTTTTTGGACCCTATGTTAAGAACCTACACCCTGATTGTGGGATTTACCTCATAGAATAAGAACCTAAACAGGCTGAGTTAAAAATCTTAGGTTCTTATGTGCGGGTTTTTACTGTATAGCAATTTGATGAAGTCAGTACTTCAAACCAAGCAGAAATGATCAATACAAGAAATACTCAGTTTTGAAGTTCCAAAAATGGCACGTTACCAAGCAAAAGTCTTTAGACTTTACGATTTACGATACAACAATCTGACGACGTCAAAAAGTCAAAACAAACAGAATGGCCGATACAAGAAATACTGCTTTTGAAGTTCTGAAGAAGGTAGCAAACACAAGTCTGTAGCTATACTGTTTACGATACAGCAATCTAATGACGTCACAAATTCGATCTAGCAGACAGCATAGAGCTCAAATCTTTAAAAAGGTGGGTGTAAAATTCTATTACATTCTTCTTTCAATTTAAGTCTATGAAAGGAACTTTGGATAATATTCTGTAAATCTGCCGTCATCAGATATCTAAATCCCCAACTAGAAGAAATACAGATTTCTGCTTGCGTTTTCTTGAAGATTGTACCAATGCCCCTCGAGTAAGTTAAGATTTACGATAACTTTAATTTCTTCAAAATTTGTAATCAATTTTTGCAAAAATAATCAAGATGCCGCCACCTTGAAAATAATCCAGATATAAAAAAACTGCCATGGCAGATTAACAGCAAACTACCCAAAGTACCTTACAAGCACTTTAACTCAAAGAAAAATGGAACAGGATTTTACGCCCTGCATTTTTCAAATTTGAAAGATTAGAGCACTATGCTGTAGCAGGCATCTTCAAAATGCTGTAATTCTAGAATCAATAAGGATATCAAAAAATTCTCTCTCTACGATTATAAGAAATCAAAGAGAGTTTCTTTCAAGCAATTCACTTGAAAGAAAAGGAAAATTACACTTTAAAAGACTAATCTTGAAGATTTGCAAAGATTTGATGCCTGTGCATAGCAAACATGACTTTTTAAAGCTGTGTGCATAAATTCACCTGGAAGTCCTTTGTGGCTGCGATGGGTTCCTGTTTTCTCTATTGCCTCTTCCGCTTACACGTGCTGATCGTGGCGCTGCGTTACTTTCCGTTCCTCCACCTGTTCTGCTTGTAAATGTTGAATCAATTGCTATACTGTCGTTGCTTGTCAACTATGAAAAAGAGCAGAAAATACACGTCAATATAATTTGAAGTCCATCCGATTGTCTCAAAATGAAATGTCAGCGCTTGTCAGCGGGTACCATCATGCATTACGCACCGATTCAACCCTTTCACGCCCGGCTAAAATTAAGCTTAACAGGAAAACCTAATGTAGATTGTCGTTTTCCAGGGGGTATCATAATCAGTGATTCAGTAAGCAATAGATAAATGCAATGTGCATAACCTCTCAAATCAATCAAAATCTCAAATTCTTTACCCCCTGTAAAATTCGCAGTTCTAAATGAATACTGTTGGGCCATACGGCCCTTCCGGGGGTGAAAGGGCTCAATGAATCGCCTATCTTTTTAAAGCACAGAGACTAACTTAGAAGCTGAAATTAATGCATCAAAATCGGTCGAAGGGTCCTAGACATCTAGAAAATTCTGCTTGAAGGCTACTTTTGAATGTCTTCAGAACAGCTAAAAACGTACACTCATATTTCATTCCATTTTCAGCTTTGATCAGATTAGACTTACGTCACAATTTGATTCAGTTCGAGGTAAGAGATGTGATTCCCTGCACATCAAAGCATGTAAGTAGGTACCATTTTGTTGCTTTCGTCGCGCATTTACCTTGAAGTTCCATATAAGCTTCATTTGAAAAATACGAAAAATATTGTGTTATTGCCTAGGCCCCTAGGCCCTTTATCGAAACGAGGCAGACAATCATTTCAAAATAATGCTGTTTCATTATGAGTCGTAGGAGCGTCCAGCAGCATAACTTTCAAATCTTTAAAAAGCTGGGTGTAAAATTCAATGACCTATTTCTTTGAAGTGAACAGCGTCAAAGAAACGTGAACTATTTTAAAAAAGATCTTCCGTTGGACTTTTCTCAAATCATCAATATTTCAGAATTACTGTGTTTTTCTTCTTTTTCAAGAATTCAAGAAAATTTTCGAAAAAAACTTAAAACTATCTTGATTTCTAAATCCGTTGACGAAAAATCAAATATTTTCAAGAAAACCATATTTTCTGGATGCCTACAATATGGTATCAAACAAAACTCTCTTCTGGTTTGTGATTTAGAAATTTGATGACGTCACATAATAACATGAGCTGAAATATAAAAGAGGCCGTAATTTCGATAAATAATCAAAATTTCTGAAAAGTTCAACGGTAGAATCATAGAGAAGTGGCTAAAATTTCTTTCATTCAGTTTAAAGAAATAGGTCAATGAATTTTACACCCGCCTTTTTTCGTAGATTTAAAGATTTGAAACCTATGCTGCGTCCGGCAACCTTTCAATTGCGATAACTATTGCCATTTAATCAGTCGTAGTTCACGCAAATTGGTGAATAATCAATGATAGTACAGCAGATCAAAATCATTCTGGGCCACCTGGTATAGTAAATGACCTTACAGTTGTTGCATTGCCGAGTTATCACAGAGACTATTACTGTTGAGAGGAGTAATGAGCAAGAAAGAAGAAACATCTAAACATTTGTCCACATGTCCACAAAATCATCACTATCGAGATGAAAGGGTCTAATTTACATCCAAAATATACGAGAATTGTAAAGCCTAGTGCTCATTTCCCGACTTAAACGGATAAATTTTCGGGGTAGATGTTTTTACATCCATCCTTCTTCTTGTCATACATCACGATTACCTCTCTAAGCAACGTCTTTTTGTATGCACATTTTGCGGAAACTTGGCCACGTTGCATTTTGCTGCGACAACTTTCTCTGTATGAAGTTACTAATATCTCCGTATCAGTGTCTCTATGAAGGGACCATGGCTTGGGGTGGGCACATCAAGCCTTTCCTTGGTGAAAAGGGGCAATTGACCTCTTGCTTGAACACAGCAGGGCTTAAGATGGAGCGGGGGTGCCATGGACCCGAGTTAGTATGCATGTCGAAATAGGCCCTGCAGCATCAAACTCTTTTTTTCCCTATGCTTCATTACGTTGATAACTGGGAGATTATCCTTGCCAATGCATCAACACAGACATCATCTGCCAAATTTTTCCAGACACTTTCAACAATACGAGGCGCAATTGGGACGATGCAATTCTCTAGGGCTACAAGGGTAACGTTGAGCAAATAGCAGCTATCTTAGTGTATCTTTCCAATCAAATATGTAGTCAGTCATACTAACCTTGCCAGCAATCTGAAACGAAGAATATAAAGGGCTATTTACAACAAAGCAATGATTAGAATTTGCGGAGGGAAATAAAATAACAGAGAACATCTGGAGGAGGAAAAGTCTCCGCAAAACTAAATCATTGCCTTTAAACAGCATCTTTCCCATTTCAGATTGCTGCGAGACAAAGCATGACGTAACTCCATGACATTAGCACAAGACAAAATTTTAAGGTCCCTTGCTAACGATAATCCCTGCACGCTGAAAGCAAACAGAGCGACGCATGTTACTGATCCTATGAAAAATAACAGGCCGGAAAGCGTACGATTCGGTGAATGCCTCCACCGTGCAGGAGTCGTCGTGCACAATGCCTTCCTTGATTGAAAACATACAATCTCATTGAACTTGGCGTTGACGTTGTATGACAGGGCACCGCAAGATCGAAGTATCTGCAACTGCAACTGTAAATATTTGAACACTAGAATCTAATCACGAAATAACATGAATTGTTTAACTTTCTTGAAATGTATCTTTGACGTCAGAAAGTACGGCATTGCAACGATACAAAGATAACCCGTCACACTGTGCTTGCTCCGTCTTTTGCAAAGTTGGCTGTGCTGTTGCTAATTTTCTGCCACGAAAGTAATCGTCAGGGGATTTCCTTGGGAAATCATGATTGGTTAATTCTGCTTCAACAATGCTGTGATTTAGGTCGGCACCCTACGTATCCAGTTATTTTGGATTTTGGATACTGTAGTTTCTCAAAAAGACTTTTGCCCAAGGAGCAAAATGTTGTAACAGCGCTCTATTAGAACAAGAAGAACAACCACATACAACAGCGGGGTGAGTGGCCGAGTGGCTTATACAGTCTTCGTCAGGTGACTGAAGTTAAGCTTGGTCGAGTGAGGTCAGATTTCGGATGGGTGACCTCTGAGATCTGACCTCAGAACTCACCTCGTCGTCCTTCGGAAGGGACGTTAAACTAGGGGTCCCATGCCTGGATACGGCATGCACAGTGGGCCCACAAGCCCACCCAAAACAAATTGAAAAAAAACAGCATCATAGGACCGTTGTTCGAAAGGAAACAACGGGATAAAGCGCCTAGTGTAACCACATCAAATATGTTTGCCAATACTACCTTTTCGATATCCAGCGATCAATGGTCGCTCAAACAGGGATTGCTTTTCCTCGTTCGTTGTATAATTACTTAATCCATTGAGTTTAAGGCCCCGTCCACGTGTACACGTTTACGTTTTGTAAACGCACAGGATGTTTTCCGTCCACACTGATCCACTTATCGTTTTATGAAGCGTTTTAGCCTGTACACAAGTAAAAGCCAAAACAACTGGAAATGAACGATGAACATGACGTCTATGACGTCATCATTTACAAAAGTATGTTTTTACGACAGCCACACGAAAACGCAAAAACAGTGTTTTCAAAAAAACCGTAAACGACTGATGAATATGACGTCTGTCAAACGACAGTATACGTTTACGACCGTCCGCACGAAGACGTGAAAACAACGTTTTCAAAAAGTATACACTTTGGAAAGCGTTTTCGAATGTACGCGTTTATGGTAACTTAATACACCGTTTACGTGTGGATGCAAGGCGTGACCGTGTAAGAAAGTAAGCATTTACACATGTAAACGTACACGTGTGGACGGGGCTTTAAAATACTACAGAAGACATTTTCAGAATCAATTTTATAACTATATAGATATGAGAACATTATTGATGATCGTATTGCCAATACAGGAACTTTAAGATCCTGTACTGCCCCCCCAAACAATAGCGGTGGGAATCTTTACAACACATTGCGCATTAAAGGCAGCATGTTAATTCAAAGGCATTGAGTCCATATAAATAGCGCTCTCATGACCAATATCAACTTCTTTTCAATCATGAAACAAAAGTTGTCATTTAATCCTTATTGAAATTGAACCAAAGAAATCCCCTAGAATAATGCAAGGATTAAGAAGTCTTTGGTCTACACTGCTAATGTCTTTAACACTATTGTGCGACAACAAAGGGACGTCAGCGGTTTGTCAGCAAAGATTCAGGACAGCGTTAACGCTCAACAATTTATATGGACTCAATTCCTTTAATACGATTCATTTGAAGACAGTGTGGCTATATATTCCACGCAAGTCTTCTAAACATTGTCATAAAATGATATTGGCGGGGCTATGGTTAATTGTCAGAATTATTTAGCAGCATCAATATCTGACGTCAATTCATGTAAACTGATAAAAATTTGGTAAACATGTAACTAGAAGCTTGATAAAAGAGGTTGACGACAACAGATAAAATATTTTACCACACAAGGTCTTTCGGACTTGCGTCCTCATCAAAGCGTGATTTCGAATTTTTGTCGTCCAACCTTTCTCCTTCAAGTCTGTAATCTGATATACACATGGATATGAACAGCTAGTTTCTTGGCTTTACTATCACTATGATTACATTCTTAGCCTAGGTTAATCAGTTGTCTTGATAGCTTCAAAGAGAAACCACGCTAATCCCAAGGGCCAAACGATACATGCGAGACTGGCAACTGAATTCCTAGGCGAACTTTGCAAGCGAACTTTGCATAGCGATTCACGGGAACTTTGCATAGCGATAACAACAAGCGAAGCCAAAGGCAACAATGTGGACGTTTTGAAAAAAGATGCCGACAATCCACAATGACAACAAATATGGAGATATTCTGGATAGGGCATATGCTGGTTGAAATGCTTCCATTTGAAACCCAACCAATGTAACTCATGCTTACGCCTTGAAAACTTAAAGCTGAAACTTTGCTCACACCAGGTCCTCTTAGCCTAAGTCTATACTAATTTCCCTTATAAAAATATTTCAGGATTACAGTAAAGCTGGAAAGGGGGGAAAATTCATGTTATTTGACTTGCGCCGTATCCATCACAAAATATGCTTGAAAAGTATCTATTGTTGTGATGAGGTCTCCGACTGCTATTGACGTCATCTTCATTGAAAACCCGTGGCAAACCGCGGGGAACACAATTGCTTTCGTAGCATGGGAGGGTCCTGTTTCTAACTTTGAGGCAACAACGTTGCTACAGTGCATAAAGCTTTACTTATAAATGTTAGGAAGTAGAAAGCTCTTGTACCAACGATATTTTTCACCCAAATATCAATATATATTTCACATTATCACACATAAATACCGAAAAGACCAGTATTTAGAAACCAACAATCTAGAATTCTATCATTTTCTTGCAAAATAAAGCTTCAAAACACTCGACCTAATCAAACTCAGCGTTTGTTCTGCCTTACCAAGTATTCTGCTATATTTTCATCTCTACGCAATATTTCTATATATCATGGAAAGAAACCTTTAAGTGAATGCTGGCAGAGCAGCTGCAATTTTCATACGGGTTTTATAAAATTTGGAAGAGTTTTGTAATCATGGATAGCCCAGATCCAATCTTTTGAAAACAAAGTAGCCTGAAGCCTAGTTAAATATGGCAGGTTTTGTTGCCACGAACAAGATTTATCATCGCTAACCTGCAAACAACGTTCACTGGAAACGTATAGCATCAGTTTTATTGCTGAAGACAGGATAAGAGGAACAAAGACAACTGATCTGCAATTTCAAAATTACCTGACAGTTTAGATTGATGAAATGCTGTGATCAATGACAGAGTTCAGAAAAAGTCAATGCTCCAAGGCTTTGAACAGCAGGAAGGATTTGCTTGTTAATGCTATATTCCAGGAAAGTTCAGAAATTCTTATAAGAAACTTATAGGAAAGTGTGGGAAATTGCTACGGAACTGGTATCGGGAGATAGGTTTGACCTTTTCCTGGACTCTGGTCAAAAACTCAGCGCCTAATTTAGCAATAGGAGATGGCAATTGTTTCGGCCAGAGCGGTATTGTGCATTATCTTTACTCTCTTCAGATTGAACACCGGAAGACACAGTGAATCCCAGCATATTAGCATATTGCCTACATATTTGGGGAAAACGACGAACTTTTCATCTTCACAACATGATATGGTATGAACAATGCACCAATGTTTTGATCAAATCACTTACAACTTCCTCGTCAAGCAGTAGTTGCATTTCTCATCACACAACAAAGACGCAGTGAGTCCCCACATATGAGCAGGGATTCAGCAAGTTTGCAGAAAATAAAAACCTATTTTGTCCTCACATTGTGATGTAATATACAAGAGTTCCTGAGCAAATAACTCACCCTTTTCTCATCGAGAAGAAGATACGTTGCCATGACTTCGTCATATTTATTGCTCATGAGTGAATCTTGAATTTCATCAGATGAAAATCCCATTCTTATCATCAGCTCTGAAAATGGAAGTCATCGTTCAGATTTTGCCTTAGACGAACTGCTTTGGGGGGGGGGGGGTTAGTCCTGTTCACAAACTTATTCTCGTCACAAACAAAATTGGCGTTGCAATCATGAGTACTTCCTTTTGACGTCCCAAAATGTTGTATCTGCGTTCGATAAGTTACCAAAATTTTAACTACACATTTCAGCTATTCTTTTCGTTCAGCGGTGCAAAGATCTGGAAGAGCCTTTCCACTGAGGTGAAGTAGGCATCTTCACTTGGTACCTTTAAGAACCATGTTTAAGACATTTAAGACCAGACCGGTATGTAAATATTTTAGACTCAAAAAGATTTCTAAGATTTTACATTTATTGTAATTAGTTTTTTCTTTATGCATATCATATTAACATCATTGTGTAGTAGTTTAGATGGAGGGCCCCTTGAAAATCAGCATTTGGTTAAGGGTTACCCTCCTTAAAGATACGAAATCAAATCAAATCAATCAAATCAAATTCTTTTAAAAAATCTTCATTGCATGATATGTTGATACACTTTCTAGAATTTTGAATGCGCAAAAAGGTGGTAAAAGCTCCAATTCCAGTCAATTGAGCACCTCGTGACAGAGCAGAAACTGCGCACGCATGCGCGAAAACTCGTAACTTTGAGTCCCCTTAGCTCCCTACTGCAGATCCCAAATTAGGCAACACTTGTTATTTTCTTCCTAGGGCCTTGAACTCTTGATAAATCATTCCAAAAAGCTTATCTGTCCAAATACTCCCTTATCTCAGATTGGTCGATGACGTCATTTTACGCAGTTTTGCTATGTCGCACCTCGCATAAAACTTTATGAAATATAACAATATCGCTCACAACCAACTCATTTTTTGACGCACGAAGTGGCGTCACATGGTAGAATAGGCATGAATCCTGTCCAGAGTCGAGTGTGCAGAACCTTCTGTCATGGTGCAAGGGGCTGGTTTGTTAGGAAGTGATAGAGTCGAAATAGTGATCAAAGGGTACATGACATCTAGCTAAAATACATCACATCATAGTCGCGTAATTGCCACAATGAGAAATTGCTTTTTAACTGAGTTTGTGAAGATGCATTGTCAACATGGCTTGCCCCCAGTCGGGTGATTGTTCTCTAGCCCAATTTGATTGTGTGGCAAAAGAAGTACACAAATGCAATGTTTTCAAAGAATCTCTGTGTGTGACGTTAATTATTTCAATTGGCAATCAGATATACAATTGGGCAACAACTTCACCTAGTGTTTCATTTCATCAGACACCTCTCATGGAAAAATGAGAACTAGCTTGTTGAGAATACCACTACAGTGAGAATGCTCAAAAAAGCGCTCCCTCGAATAAGCATCCATCATATCGGGAAAATTATCAAATAAGCGCTCCCCTTGAATAAGAGCATGTGCAATAAGAAACACATAATGTACACTCACCGAATGTGTGTTGTTTTATTTCTTTTGTGTCATATCTTCTGTCAGCGCCATCTTGACTGCTGCGCATGGTGCTTCGCAGTGCTTTGTTCCCCTGTGATACAGCAAAGCACTGCGAAGCACCATGCGCAGCAGTCAAGATGGCGCTGACAGAAGATATGACACAAAAGAAATAAAACACACATTCGGTGAGTGTACATTATGTGTCTCTTATTGCGCATGATAGGAGCCCACCACCTCCACCTTGAGAAACGGACTTGTTCGAAATTTTGGCCAAAACAAGTTTCGGAGACATAAGTTTTAGACTTACAGGAACGGGGAAGGCAGTTGGCTAAAACAGAGTACAAACAAATAACAAAGTTCGTTAAAGTTTCATTCTTGCCTGTCTTACTTTCATTTTTCATAGCAAGGGAACATTTTTAACATGCTCACAAATATATTTATTAAGAGCACACAAAAACGCTTCTCTTTCAAATCCCTCTTTTACTCTTTTGTCATTGCTTGAATCGTTTTGACATGCAGAAAATCAAATAAGCGCCCTGTTCGAATAAGTGCCCTGCTTGAATAGGCGCCCCCCTTTGAAGTTCGAAAATCAAATATGCACCCTGGCCCCTATTCGAGGATTTCCGGTAACAATATGCAAAAAATTCATTCCTTGCAAGAGGTTTCATTTCTGTCAGTGTTTGATCTTTGCCGAGGCACCTAGTGGGAGCGACTTTTAGACTTGTGCTTTGATTTTATCGAGTAAATAGCTTCCCCATCCACTTTTGACTTACGTTGTTCTTTTTGCTGAAGCCATTGTGGTTTGCGGAGCCGCAAAATTTCTTCATGATGGCGTTTTCTAAAAACGATAAATCTGATGTGACTTTCTCTTGAAGTCATAGACTCGTGCGTCTCCTCAAACGGTCATTTGATTAGAAAAGCTAGAAGCTCTATTCAGTTAACGCTCAATCTTCCACTTTGACGTGAAACTGAATTTAGAAAGGCTACACTTGCAGCAGCTTCAAATAAGCAAAATTCTGAGCTCCAATCAGCACCTGGTTTTGAAGCATTCTACGAAATTACACAGAATTAAGGCACATTTATCCCTTTTGTCTTCAATACCTGTAACATGGTTGACTTTGGTTGAAAATAATCTTGTGATCATGTACGAATCGAAAGTCAATGTGAAATCGTGAAAATTAAGAATCCTGGGCAAGATTTACGATGTCTTCTAAAGCCTGCGGCTCAAAATGTGGCATTGAAAACTATCATTCCAAAGTCTTTTGCGTCATTTAGCATAATCTTTATCACTCCTAAAAATAATTTGGCATTTGATACAAAAAGCGAAGATTTTAAGAGATGACGTAACAACCAAATTTTTATGATTTTTCAAATGCGAATACATTATTTTGGCACACACTATTAGCAATTTCTATGCAAATAATAGTACCCAGATTGCATAATAATAATAATAGTAATAATAATAAATTCTCGTATGATTTGACTTTAAAACGAAACAAAGGTTAGTGTCTCTTCGTCAAATATGTGCCTAGCACCGTCCAGATGAAACCTTGTTTTCACTGTTTATGAGCTTGTTTGCAGCGATTCTTCCAGATAACATTGCTATTTATCATATTTGAAACTCCACACCATTTCATCGTTGCTTTCGTGTCTTCGTGAGTCAGTCCAAGCTTCCGCAGATTTCCTCTAACATCTTTATGCACACATCCTAATGATCCAAAACACATCACATAGTAATCAATCGAGTATCCGGCTTGTACCAAAGCTGCCTTCAGGTCATGATACTTATTTAGTTTCCCCCTATATGATTGTTCCATGTACATGTCAAAGCAAACTGTAACTTCAATAATCTTGCATCCTTTCTTTCTTGTATTGACCATTATCAGATCTGGTTTTCTATGACTGATTGTGCGTAATTCTTCTCTGAGCTCTGGAAATATTGTTTCCGCCATTTTGTTTGTAAAGATTTTCAAACTAGGGTCTAATTTCTCTATTCTCATATGTATGGCATCTACTACTCGATCGTGCCTTCTAGAGTATAGGTCACTGAACTTACGACATGAGTTCATGATTGTACCCAGATTGCATAATAGTAATAATAGTAATAATAATAATTATTATTATTATTATAATAATAATAATAATAATAATACTAATAATAGTAGCAAATTGAAGTAATAATGATGATAATAATAAGCAATATTTATAAAATACAGGTATATTTGTTCAGGATAGAAATCCTGTTATCAACCATGGATCTATTAAACGAAAAAGGACGAAATAAAAGATCGAAAATTACATCAAAGTTGAAACTGCGTTCAAATCTGTTTCATTACTATCCACTGAAAAAGTTTTTGTGCTTAAAACGTACTAGAGATTCTTCGCCCCAAATGTCCTTCGGAAGTTCACTGAAAATCTGGACTCCCTGGAAAGCGAACATTCGCTTGCCAGCTTCGGTCCTTATTGGTGGTAAAACCACACTTGCATTGTTTCCTCTTGTGTCTTTTCCGTGTTGACGACACTTGAAATATTGCGTTAAATGTTCTGGTGAAAGGCCATTCAACAATTCTGAACAAGACTATTCCAACGCATCTATTGCGTACTTCTATGTTATCCCGACATTAAAGTGGTTCACGGGGGCTTGAGATCTTTGCCGCTAAGCTGTGAATAAACTGTAGCTTATCGATGGTAAATACGTTTTGGAGTCCAAGTTGTAGTTGAAAGTAATGCATAAGTATCGGATGGATCATAGCTTTGTATATCGATACTGCAACATGAAGACCTATCTGTTCTCGAATACGGAAGAGAAGCTTTACCGTTGCAGATGTCTTTTTACATACTTTCTCAAAGTAATGTCGCATGAAATAGATTATATGAATAAGTAAAGTGAGATGAAGATTTGACCTTACCCAGTCGATTCGAGTCATTGAAATCGGGTGTTGGCTCCAAGTAAGGCCTCAATTCGTCATTTTCATATCCTATATTCATCCATTTATCTTGCATTATCATCTACAGCGAAATAAAACAATGTTTAATATATACAGCAATTAAGTGATAATGTAAAATCAATCATGAAATTAAATGCAAGGCTTGGAAATGAAATTCTGTTGAGCTGATATGCAGTATATACTTCCTTTGATGTAGTCTACACAAAGAGTAAATGAGGCGTCATGGCAAAATTAGATGCTCAACAGCAATAGAGGAAATCCACCAAGTCTGCAATTTAATGAACAACCATTTCCTATAACATGTACTACCAAAGTTTCATACTCTGTAGTCAACCATAGCATGAGAAAGTTAAACTTTTATCGATATTCAAGATTTGTACTTTAGGATACCTTGCCTTCCAGCCTTGTTCAAAAAATTTCTACATTCTGCCCTCCTAAACGCCAAATGCAAGCGAAATTTCAATACAAGCTACTCACCTCTAAATGAGCTCTTTTTTCTGGATTCAAAACTAAAAACTTCTTCAACAAGTTTTCACAATCTATGGAGAACCAAAATAATCTATTTAACGACGGAGATTCGTTACAAGGAATCAGCATAGTTGAAAGCCGGACAGGGCTAAGTTAAAAACATAATCTGGTGCATTTCGCATCTTTGAGGCGCGGGTTCACTATGTGGCAAAGGAAGCAATGGATTTACAGGCGTTACTTAAGCCAACTTATAGCAGCTCGTCGACATAGCCATGTCTATAACTCTTTAATTTGGGGGATGATTGTCAACTATTTAGGGGACAAACAGACTATCACGTCTGATTTTTGTAGGTACGTTTTGCAAACAACGTTTTATTCAACATGAAATAGACACATGTTAAAACCTTCATTTCCATTACACTTCAGAGAAAATGCATCACTCTGTCCAGTCATATACGTACTGGTCTGCAACCCTCCTCAAATCAGTTTATAATAACAATGAAAACGAAGAAATCAAGATGCTTAGCATCTGAAGTAGAAAATAACCAATCGGGATTATCAACGGGAAATTCCCGGAAACCCTCATGCTGAAGGATATTTTGTATCAAGTAGAACGCGAATTCCGGATGCGAGTAACAATTCGTAAACAATATTGAACACCTCAGTGCGGAACCTACCTGTAGACATATAAAATGGAATTCGGTACTTTCCCCGCAGGACTCTTTCCCGTAGTTCCTAGAATAAAAAGACAGGATGTGCATAAAACCTCGTATCAGGGTAAAAAAAATCCATTTCACTGATATAATGTTGCCTTAAATAGAGCTAACAGCTACAAATATACAAGGTAGGAAACTAGGATTTCCTATACTCCAGTATACCACCTGATGAGTCAAACTAAGTATCGGCGCTTGCTTCCATCACCGGCATACTCACAGGCCAATTTCTATTACTAGTTCAAACTACATTTGCAGATTCGTCCCATCAAAATTGGTCAAGCATCCTAGAATTAAGGGCAATTCACGAAGGAGCAGTTTTTGAGTTATAAACGTATGTAAATAAACCTTTAAGCTATTCTACAAAAGAGCCTGGATCGAGGGTTATTTCTATACAATTTTATACGCGAGGTTCGATCGAGTGGCGTTAAGAGGTTCTATCATTATTATGCAAATTCGAAAATTCTTCAAACTGCATCATAACATCGTTCGATTCAGATTCTTTCCCAGAATAGCTAAAAGGTCTATTCGGAAGCAAATTTCGGCTATTCTCAGATCAGTATGAAGACACCTGCACCATTCATTTGTGACCTGAAAAATAACATCGCATTAAAACTAACATCAGATAACCTTTTTACCGTTTTTCGATAGGTCGAATAATGTTGGAGAAATTAACTGTTTTCTGACGGGACTGTGTTCTGCAAAACGGCAAGTCACTGTTCACTGGAGCGCAAAACAGAGTTACCTTAAAAGCACGCTTTTACTATACTCGATCGGTGATGTGTCAAAGCATGCGATTCTATTGTGCCCATCGACATTTTCGTACGCAGCTGAAAGGACACAAAATTATTGTCACTGGCTCTTTGCTCACTTCTTGTGTTCACAAAAAATTTACCACAAAAACTACAAAGCAAAATATTCTTTTAAGCCATTCAGTTAAAAGAAATACGTCATAGAAATGTACACCAAAACATTTGTACAGATTTGGAACCGATGCTTTTAAAACATATTGCTGCTACAAAACTACAGGCCACTCACCTTTAGATTTTGTCCATCGAAAGGTAGAGAACCACTAACTAATGTATACAGAATAACTCCTAAACTCCAAACGTCTACTTCTGGTCCATCATATTTCTTGCCCTGGAATAACTCGGGAGCTGCGTATGGCGGGCTTCCACAAAACGTATCAAGTTTATTTCCAGGCGAGAATTCATTACTAAAGCCAAAGTCAGCAATTTTTATATTCATATCAGCATCCAGCAGAAGATTTTCAGCCTAACATAAGAAATGCATTTCACGTTAAGGTAGGAAGATTGTTTGAAAGGACCTATACAACATTCACACTCCCGGGAACAAGGAACGATTTTGTAATACAATAGCAAAAGTTGCTTTAATTGACCTTTTAGCTATTCTGAAAACGAATGTGGATCGAACGATATTTCGTTACAATTTGTAGAATTTTCTAATGTGCACAATTGCGATCGAAGCACTAACGCCACTCAATCGAATCTCTTGTATAAAATTGTATAAAAATATCGCTCGATCCGGGCTCTTTTGTAGAATAGCTAAAAGGTCTATTGAAACCTCAATTTAAAGCGATTAGCGACTGCAGACAAAGGAAATTCTTTCAACTGGTAAATCAAAACAAACACAGCTGTAAAAATTGCTCAAAACTGGTAGAAACTCTCGCCTTGTGCAAGATGGCTTTTAAGGGCGTGTTTGATTGGTAATTCCAAACCTACCAAATTCTGAAAACGGTAGACTTCGCAGAGACAGAAACAGAGTGCCCAATCAAACACAAAATTCTTCAAAATAGCAGATTTCAGATTCAACCTGGCGAAAACGAGGTCTCCAGTTGAAAAACACGAAGACGAGTCTGGTGCTTGGCAACAAAGACTGAACTGATTCAATTACCATAGCAGCACGAGCACATTCGCCTCGTTTTCAAAGTTTCGCAAATGAAAACGAGAATCTCTTGAAAGTCTGCCAAACCTTCTGCCTGTTCGAGCAGAAGGTTCGGCAGGCCTTCCAAACCTGCCAAACCTGCCGTTTTCGGAATTTGGTAGTCAATCAAACACAAATTCCGAGTCTTCCAAGACTACCGTTTTCAGAATTGGCACCAATCAAACACACCCCAAGTTATGTGCTTATTACGAGGGTAAATCTAAACTTATGCCACACAGCTCCTGAATCAAATAAACAAAATCCGCGAGATGGAACTATAAATTTACCCTCCTTCTTTCAATATAAGCACATAACTCTTGAAACCATCTTTCGCTTGTACACGGCAAGAGTTTGCCCCACTGGTTTCGAAGCAACTTCTGCGGTCATGTTTGCTTTGATTCACCTGTTGAGAGAATTTCCTTTGTCTGTAATCGCTAATCGCTTTGAATTTAAGTGCCAATTAAAGCAACTGCTGCTACTGTATTACAAAATCTTTTCTTGTTACTCCCGGGAGGTTGATACTTGCTTGGGGGGGGGCATTAGCGGCCAGTTTTCCCTGCTCGCTGGGGTGAGAGCAGAGTAGCCCCAAACATGCCGCCATGGATTTCGCTGTTGTATACAGAATCTTTATCTTGTATGTGTAGTATTTTTGTTTATGTATCGTCCCATAAGTGGTATTATTTTATCATTTGATTTGATCTGTTGATATTGGAGACGACTTGATAATAACATCATGTTTTTGCCTCCATCTCAACAGTAGATAAAACTTCGTCGTTTTGTTGCTTGCATTTTAACTTTCATTTGTTGTCACTGCAAAATTCTGAATACCTGGCATTTCATTTTCAGATCCCACCAAAAATTCCTTTACATATCTCAGACCACAACAAACTTAAAGTAAAAAGTTTCAGACCCTGCTTTATTTGATACCACCCCTACCCTTTTTATAATTTTTAGTAATGCTCCCTTTTAGTCTCCAGACAAAGAAAACTTCGGTCACTGGGTATTGTATCTTCCTACATCGCTACACAAAAGCAGTGTAACCCTGGAATCTGTTGTAGAAGACTAGCTGACATTTACATGAAGGTGCTTTAAACGCGGTTTCGAACGTAAAATCAACGGAGTGGTAGCTTTACACCGAGTTTCGTTTTTTAAATCTTGGGTATTTAAAGAAAGCAAACATCTAAATCCAGTTGGAATTGTCCAAAAAAACCGCCTGATGGTTCCAGGAACAACTCTCTTTGTCATCTTAGTTGACAACAGTGTCACAAATGTTTCAGACCATCAATCTATCTAGAAAGAAACACAAGGCCTGAGATTCTTAACCCTATTGTGGTTGGGCTATCTCATACGTCCTATTTTGGCCCGGGGGGGGGCACTCAGCACATACACATACGGGGAGGTAAGTCTGATAGTTTTGGGTCAGAATATTACCAAAAGTGATATTTTTGGGTCCAAAGAAAAATAAAACTATGTTCATGATATTTTTTGATACCAAACATTGTTGAACTGATATTTCTGGGTTCTTAGAGATAATCCTCTTTTCCATCTGCATTGTTTCAGGATATTCTATGTTCCTTTATAGGTTTCGAAGTATAAAATGAGGCGCTATTTTTTAGTTGCAGTGAAGCTGAAATGATATTTTTGGGTTCCCTGAAAATTTCTTGGACTGACCACCCCCCAATGCATATCTGCTGGTGCCCCCTGGGTATTTTGGTTGGGAAGGCAAAAAACCCTCCTACCTAACTCTTGAGTGGTGATAGGTAAGGCAACCAAATTTGGTGTGCTGATAGCCTCAGACATGTATTTTCTGAAAATGTCAAAAATACCTCAAAAGTAGACATTGTTTTTGCTAACGTCAGCATTTTCCTTTGTGTGGTCAAGAAAAGCGGCAAAATTGGCCAAAATCGGGAAAATCGAGATAAATTTCATTTCGAGCACAATTTCCATCCAACCATGATAATTATGATAGAATACATTAAATAGCACAACACTACAAAAGAAATTTGCAAAATAATGCAATTTTGCTCCTTTTTCGAAATAATTGAGATTCGAGAATTTGCGATTTTTCCCAGGTCAGTCCCAGAAAAATATCTCCCTCCCCCTCCTTTGTTAAAACACGTCAGTGAAACTTTCTGAGAAGTTGCACAATGGGTAGCTGCAAAAAGTCAAGACGTTTCATAACCACAAAATTTCTACTGACAGAGTTATTCAAAAAATCTACTAGGGGCAACTTTGCCCCCCTCCCCAACCAAAATAGTGGTCTAACAACAAAGCATTTCGGTCAGGCAAAGACAAATATTGCTATACGTAATTCATGGAATTTACAGTGATCAAAGAGCACCGATTACGAACATTGGGCCTGTTCATATGGCGAAAGCTTCACAGAATTTTCACGGTTAATCGGTAAAACTGCTCAGCCGAGGTAATATGCCTCGACCTTTGACATTAGAAAAGTTTCCCCGGCAAGCCGTGATTAAGAAAAATAGCGCATTTGCCTCTGATGCCAAAGCATTAACCGTAAACAAAACATTTCCCCGCCTAGCCGGGTAATTGTGTTCATATGGGAGAATATTTCCTCATCTGGGCAGATCCCGGTAGCGTTCAAGACAGATCTCTCAGCTAGCCGGGAAAATACTTTCTCGTGTGAACGTTTGCGATGTTTTATGTGAAAAATCCATAGGAGGCAGGATCTTGGCTGAGCGATTTTCCAGGTTAAACAGGAAAATACCGGGGAAATTTTATCCAAATGAACAGGCCCTTTAAGCAAGTGTTTGTTGGTGACTAAACTTTCACCGTCTTCTTGATGTGAGTTGTCCCTTGAAGGCCGAAGTCTACTGTAGCGCTTAGCAGCGCAAAGGCGCTGACACAAAAGTTTATGTAATGAAATGCCACGTCACAGCGCCACATCTCTAGATGCACAGAGGCTGACTCCATTTTCAACTGCCAAGTCGGAGCACGCGAGCAACCGAAAGCGCTACGATGTAGAAGACCGACCTTCATTGCAGTGGTTTGGATCGGCAAACAGCGAGCTCATCTGTGCTCTATGCTGCCCTAATCGATGATCAAGATCATTGCAGTGGAGGTGAGCCTTTAGACGTGCTTCACATCCGCTGTTAAGTTGCTCAACAAGAAATTTCATTACACAAAGAAATTGTTTTAATCAGTGGAAACTATGAGACGTTTGCGTCGCGTACCAGAGAACTACGGGCATTACCTCGCTCTATACTGTGAAGTTCCCAGGAATCGCACAGTAAAAGAAAAAGAAATCATGAGAATGAATGAATGAGGAAACAGTTAATGAGTGACTTACTTTTAAATCCCTATGAATGACGTGCTTTTGATGACAGTATTGTACAGCGGAGACAATCTAAAAACAAAATACCGTTGAATAATTAATGAGAACACAGTCTGAATTCGTCTTCAAGCCACCTGCCCCTCACATTTTGCCTGTAAAGCCAAGTTGTTAGGACACCCATGTACTGATTAAGTATTTGTTTACCTTGTCCTGATCTCTGTTTTTCTCCCGTATTGTCTCATCTTTATTCTTCAATTGGCCAATACATTCGCTGAGCCGTGCTCTCGCTTGGTTATTCAAATCCAACTCCCTTGCATTCCTGTGTTAGTTCGTCTTGCAGAAGAAAAGGTTTCAAACTGCATCCGGTTCGAAGCGCTTTCTTCTGCGAAAGGGCGCTAACACATAGGGATACAATGGAGTTAGATTTGAAAAACCAAACAACAATACTGTTAGGCCAATCTACGAGCCAAATGGATACCAAAGTTGAGACAAAACAAAGAGGAAAACTAGATTAAGGCAAGGTAAACAAATATTTAATCAATACATGAGCGCGGGAAATTTTGAGAAACACCACAACTGATCTCCAAGTCCCACTAATGAAAACGTGTAATGGTCTGCGAGCTTTCTCAGATCGTGGTGCTGGAGTGCAGAGCCACTTAGATTCGGAAGTCAAGTAGGCACCCTCTTTCAAAGCATTTAAAAATGCTTCAAAATAATATTTTTGTTTCTTGTTTATCATTCATTTAGTATTGTAGCTAGAATAGACCTTTACTTTATATAACTTAATTTGCAAGGTTTTATGCACGGCCCGCTGAAAAGCAGTCCTTTTTGACTTACGGGGTAACCGTGGGAAAAATATTTTTTAAGAAATGAACTGAATGGATGAATGAATGAAGGAATCACTCAATCAATCAATCAATCAATCAAAACTTCTAACACCCTTTTTAAAGCATAGGGCTTAAATGTTTGCAAAAATTTAAAATCATTCGTGTAAAATGCTGTTGCTCTATTCTTTCAACTGAATTGATCAAAGGAAAGTCCATGTGATTTACCATAATCTCAGAGAGCATTTGAACACGATATTAACTCCGATGCATAGAAATACTGGTGAATATTCATCCCGCGGAAGGGCATATTCATTCCGCGGGAAATAGCATGCAGAATATTTTCTGAGCCGTTCAGCAAGCGAAGGGAGTAGGCGAGACGAAACAAAAAGGGAACGTTCGATCAAATCATAAGGTTACTTCTCGCACTTAGGACAAAAAAGAAAATCAAACTTTCATTATTAAGTAGCATTCCATGTGTTGCCTTCCCGAATGATGAGGAGACCACAGCCCTTGGATGAAGTAACATATATTTCAAAGACTTGCCGCCTACATATTTGAAGACACAAAGCTGTAGTTAATGAATAATACGAAGAGAGATGCTCAATGTTTATGATCAATAGCTTGAAAATGGTTTCTTATAACAAGAGATGGAATTGATAACAAAATTTGGGGACGATTATCACATTGAGAACATTAAGATAGTTTGGCGGAATACTTGCGCAATACATCCACAAATTTCCAAAAAATTCAGTGGAAAGAGTTTTGAAAAACATTCAGCGTGAAGGCCAGGAGTGAACAAATGTCAATTCATCGTGCGATCTGAGGCCTGGAGAAGGTATGGCACAGTATGCATTTCAGGGGTAGATGTAAAAGTATTCCTGGAGACGAGTTGGGGCAATTAACACACAGTTCAAGAAAAAGACGAATCCTAAACTGACAATGATTCGCCCTGGTGAAGACTGAGACTACTTTCACACGATGCCGGCATATTTTGAAAACGGTTAAAATGCGACGATAGCAAAATTTGAAGTAACGTTCACACGATATCAGAACAACTTGAAAACGGTAGACCATTTGACGGTACCAAACTCGCTGCAAGAATTTGATGCCAAAGAAGTGACCTACACCTTAAGAATCGATCACTTTCGTACTGAAAAATGTTCTGTTTTCATCATTATCGAGCGTTCGCACGATGCCGTCTTCAAAATGTACCGTTTAGAGTTCCGTTTTCAAAATCTACCGTTGTCAAAATCTGCCGGCAACAAATGTGCCGTTTTCGTGTCAAAGGGAGGCTGTTCCACTCAAAAAAATTTAATTTTCACTTAGTACAATAGTACAGTCTTGATAATTCCTCCAGTCACTTGACTACAAATCATTTTCCTCGATAATCGTTGTTGATAAAACTTCTACTCTGAATCGAAACGTTCCGGATATGTCCATGTCTTTCGGGCACTGCTTTTCAATTCAATACTTCTTTAAAAACTGATTTGAGTCAAGATGATAATGTGATCAAAAAGAAAATGCTTGTTCTAAAAATCAAAGCTCTGCTCCTTACGGAGGTGTATAGCTGCAAAGTATCAGGGACTAGGCCTTAAGCTCCGAGAAAATATTCATATACTATAAAAGAAAACGGATATCGATTGCAAAGAGACATGCAGCATTTCAAAGAACAACAAAAGTCTCAAGATTTTCGGTCACTTACATTTGAACATACCAAATATAAATCAACAAGAAACAAATGACTTTAAATCTAACCTGTCTAAACTTTGCTCTAGCTTCTTTTTCTTTCATTCGGCCATGTGCAACAAGATAGTCAAACACCTCACCTGTAAAGAAACAACCAACAATCAACAGCTTAAAGGACAAGTCCGGGTTGGTATAAGTGTTGATTATTCAAGAGATTGCACTGTTGTGAATGGTGTGTAGTACTTTTTCCATTTTATCTCTTTTAATCTGCGAAACTAAAAATGTCAATATGGTAAGAAGTGCGAAATTACGTCATTTTATATGACGTCACTTCACGTTTGCCTGAATGAGTGAAGAGAGGTGTATATATTCATTGTAATTAAGTTCTAGCTGTTTTTAACATTTTTTAGTTTTGTAAATCTTTATATGGAGGGTCCCTTGTAAATCAACCAGTTGGTTGAAGGGTCTCCCTCCCTAATAAATTGAAAATGAAATGAAAATTGAAAATGAGGCTGCCAAATGTTTTGATATTATATCGCTCACATTGCTAGCCTCCTTATCGTGCCTTCGCACACTCGTACAAAATACAAAATTGTGACGATATTTGCCTAACTTACGAAGATTCATCGTCCAATTTATGAAAGTTCGAGGCATCAAAACTTGGAAAGAACTCACGATTGGTGTTAGGCAGTTGGAAAGGTTGCTTTTTAACAATAATTTTATCAACCCCGAACTTGATCTTTAAATTACAGATACCTCTAAAGTGAAGAATAACATTAAAGATCCTACACTACCCCTGATCTTTTGCATACCCATGAAACATCACAGCATCATACCGACGATAAGTAATGAATTTTGAATACACAAAAGTAGCTACAAGGAACACATCTTTCCTAAACCCTTAACAATTTTCCAGAATGTTGTTGTTTGTGAAAGAAAGCGATCGCATAACAGCATTCGTTAAAGGTAATGTGTCCATGTAAGAACAGCTGCGTATACACATCGTCAAAATATGTTGACAAGACGCTGACGAAGAAAGCTCAAGCAGCAGACTGTGATTGGTAGAATTTAACTGATCACATGCAAACTCGAAGTCTAATTTCATAGCGAGGCTGCCTGCTGTGGTTCAGCTCTGGAAAAGCAACCGCAAGTAAGTCATCACTTTGCTTGAATAAGAACTGGCTATCGCTAATGTTGTTTGCTTCAGTGGTAACATGAAATTTCACGTGAAATTGCCATGCCCCCCGCAAAGCTGCTTTACTTACATGAACACATTACCTTTAATAACTTATGAAGTCAACATAGCATCGTAACTGACGGCCAAAAATCATTTTCATACAGTGTGAAAATCACTGCAAGATTGCAGCCCATTATGGAGGCACATACCCACAAAGCTTGTGTAAATCAACAAGTAACTATTTTAGAATGATGACTTCTATAGGTTTATACGTCTAGTATGATTAATCCGTTAAAGGCGCAGGGTCACGTAACCGTAAACAAACCTGTTATCTCTAGAATCTATATTGTTGCCCGCACGTGGCCATTGTGTTCTCTACAGATTTTGGTGGATGGGGTGAATCCATGCTAAAGTTGCTTCTAAAAATCCACGAATATCTCTGCAATCGTGCAGTATATGAGTGTTTCGTTTGTTTCTCTACGAAGTACAAGAGTCCATCTTCAAAATAACACATTCATTTTGAGAAAAGTAGTGGAAAATCACTGTAATATGGCCTATCAAAAAATCTGCAAAATTATCGTTTCGAAAGAAGTTTGTTTACATTACGTGACCCTGCCCCTTTAAGTACCTATTCCTAATATGTAACTATACTTCGAAAGAAGTGAGGTTGCATAAAGTTATTGAGTTGTCTTAAATTCATGTGATCCTGTGAAACTAACTGTCTGGACAATCCTATATACCATATCCAATACATTGAAAACCAAAGCCATCTGGACTTTGTGTCGCTCTTTACTGCTACACTTTGTAGTGAACCCTCAAGCGATTACAAGTACCCAAAGATAACTTGCATCTTGCATTTCCTGCAATTATTAAAGCTGCATCAGGTAGACTATGTGGAAACTGTGCATGCTTGCTACATAAATCACAACTTTGAGCCCCCTTGCTCCAACCAACAGATCTCTTTAAATACGGTAATACTTGATATTTTCTTTCTCAGCCTTGAACTCTCAAGTTTTCGTTTCAAGAAGCTAATGTGGTGTAGCAGTTCAAGTCAACATGTATGATTATGTAACTTTACACAGTTCCTGCTTCGGTATACAAACAAGAGGTACTTAAACGACTTCATAAGATTGGCATGCACACTCATTACTGCAAGTCTATAACAGTAAAGATGCAACTTGTCAATGGTCCTGTTTCGTCTACTCAGTTCAATCTCGACCTGCTAATTCTTACAACACTGAAAGTCACAGAAATTTGCAGTAAAACAATATATATATATTATTCGCACAAAAATGACAAACTGATTTGATTAGCAGTCTCCCACAACTTGCATAACTGCTACATACCTCCACTTGCATACTCCATCACCAGATAAAGCGTCTTTTCTGTTTCAATCACTTCATACAGTTTCACTGAAAATTAAAACAAATATATACATCAATAATATGATGACAACACTCTGAACAAATCTCATCCTCAAATAACACTTTAAGACTTGTATTATTCGATCATCCGTGTTAAATGAATCTTAGGGTAAAGAATCTTTCAACAAAGCATTGCTTTGTTATTGTATAAAATAGATCATGGGCCACTTGAAGGAAACCATCGAAACTTCTCTCGTGAATAAAGTATTTTCCTCGCACAACTAGTCGGCTACCTTTCAAAAATATCAGTCCTGGCTACTAAAAGCATCAGACAACCTTCATTTTTCTCAATTACCAAACAAATCATTTGGGTCAAGCTGCGGCAGGTATGATTCTTGACATTTAAAACATCATAAAGGAATAAACAGTATTCTGTTATGTCGAAAACACAAATGTTTAGATAATATTGCTCAAGAATAAAGGTCCAACGATCTATTTGCTATAATATCCATGCTTTTAACTTTGAAAAGTTTCTTGGTACTTCTTAGACATAATACTAGAGTTTCTTAAAATTTTGGCCATCTTAGTACTAGTTTCTTATTAACCAGTTTCTTATTAAAAAAAACGTGTATATCAGCCATATATACTATACTATATTGACACTTTCATTTATACCAGTCATATATATACTATACTATATTTACACTTTCAATTATACCAGGGGTAGGGAGACGTTAAAGATTTTACAACTGATGTGTACCGCTAATCGCAATGAAAAAGCCAGGCAGATTAATTCCCTTTTGTGTACATTAAATTCAACAAAAAACCCCATGGGACAACAGCTCAGCTTCTTTCAAAACATTAAAGAAGAGCAATCTACATTTCTATAAAAATATGAATAAATACTGACAGTAGACAATTTACTTAAGTCCAGATTATAGAAGCTTTAGCTAAACAAAACAACTAGAGACTCCTTCAAAGTAGACTTAAACCTGATTGTCAAGGCAAAATGGATAAAGTCTGCCGTCCATGCAGATAACAGTTAAGTTAAGCACCTCTGATATAACACTGGTTACTTCCATCAAGGTCATGATGAGTTTACTTATTGGTTAATACAGTTAAATGGAGGCACTGTAGCCATGCATAATTCATGCCTTCCGTGGCGGATTTAAGGGGGGCAAGTGGGGGTAATTGCCTCCCTTCACAAATGAAACTCAGCTTGGCGCCCCCTTTTTTGCGACGGGAGCGCCCCTCATCGTGATCCTAAGACATTCTTTTTTAACTGTTTGATCAGAATTTGTGGCATACATACCAATCACGACGCTATTTATTAGAAAAGCCAAAGAATTTTCCCACTAACGTGTCCCCCCCCCTCGTACAGTGGGTTAAAGCTCAAGCGCCCCTCCGAGCTTCAACCCCAAAACATTATTGCGCATGAGCTATAACCTACTTAACACGGGGGGACATAAGTTTCCTCGGACAAAGCATGTCTCGTCTCCCCAACAAGACAGTCTGAGATTGCAGCGTGCCTCAAAAGAACCCTGGGTGACCCTACTGATGAAATGTCATCGTTCGCTCCTTGCCTGGACTGATATGTCGCTACAACTACGACTCATGTCCTTGAGCTTCCAGAAACGGAAATGGCCTAAATCACCTGCTATTTTTCTCAAAACCACCAAGCCTAAAACGCCGAAAAAATCGGCCTTCCGGGAGTGCTAAACAGCAAAATAAGCTATCAGAACTTATATGGATGTTTCTTCGAGCTATTTACGCAAAAACTCCTACCTACCAGTGATATTTTGCTTGTTTGGGGATCTCCTAAATTCGTTCGGGTACTTCGAGATTTTGATCCTTGCGGCCCTTCAGTCGAACGTGCCTTCGTTTACCTTTCGCAGGAAATTTGAATGGAAGAAAAATCAGCGAATTCAATCACGTTATTCGAAATATTCAATTCTGATTGTTCGGGGAACAGATCTGTGCCCCCAAGGAAATTTTTTGCCGGTTTGAGAACAGTTGGGAAATAAGGCCCTCACTGAACGACAACAACAACACAAATTCAATGCAATGAGATGAGCGTAAGTTGAGGGTCCTTATGGAGAGAGGTTAGCCCTAGCTCCTGCCACCAACGTTAGCATGGTAAACAAATGATCACCTCTGTCGTGCCGCTGCAAAACAGGCACCATCGCTGCCTTTCTCAACAACACCATATGCATAGCTCAGTTGAAAATTAAGGCACCAGATGACAAAATCCCATTGATTAATAAAATATTTCAAATGGCCGCTGAAATACATTAACGTCAACACACTCCAACGTACGTCATAGCAAATCTGCTTATCAAGAATTTACCAAAATCTCTCAGATATCATTAGGACGTTATCCTCCGCAGTGTCTACCGAAGTACTAGACACTACAGTACAATTGGCACTTGAGACCTTTGTTTTCCTTCCTGTTTGACTCCCATGATGTCGCGATCAATAAAGACCAATAATTTACTCTGAAAACTTGCCCCTATTTACGCCCTTGCCACAGGCCACTGACCAGTGACACTGACCCTGCTTTGACCTGTCTCTATCTATTTTTGCCATTGATCCCATTTAGACTTGTTGCTGCAATCAGTTTGCAAAGATTAGACGATTTCCATTCTGATTCAAGCTCCAGTTGACAGTGTGAGCTTGAACAATACATATGTGCGCCAAGTTTTCTTCATCAAAAGGGCAGGGTCTCTTAACCGTAAACAAACCTGCTATCGATATAATCTATACTGTTACCCACACGTGGCCATTGTGTTCTGCACAGATTTTGGTAGATGGGGGTGAATCCACAAGAACGTTACTTCCAAATATCTCTGCAATCGTACAACTTAATCAGTGTTTCATTTGTTTCTCTACGGAGCTAAAGAGTCCATCTTTAAATTAACACCTTCATTTTAAGAAAAATAGTGGAAAATCTCTGTGATATGGCCTATCGAAAACACAGCAAAATTGTTATTTTGAAAGAGGGTTGCTTACAGTGATCCAGCCCCTTTAAAGAGAGTAAAAAGACCAGCAGCCTTTGTCATCGTTTTTTTCGTTTTCGTGAATTTCGTAGGGTCAGTTATTCTTAAAGCTGTGCAGAGCAAGTCGCTGACTTCCCGCAAGGAATGCTGGTTTTTGTACACTCTTTAAAAAGCCAGTGTCACCAAGGGCCCTTTCCGGGCACGGCATGCTGAAATTTCCTCCATATCTCACGTTTGCCAAGTGCGATCGATGAAAAGAAAACGATTTTCGAGGGCTGACATAATTTACTTCACAATTGGGATAAAGATATATGAATCTTTGCAAGTATTTGATTTCGCAAAATGTCCCTTTAAATTCAACTTTTACATGATCATATGTCTTTTGTATCCTTTCAAAATTCATACACGGATGATGGCATAAGTAAAAACGACCTCAGTGTCCTAAATCTTCTAATTGTTTGTATCCAGATCCCTTCACTCTCATTCATAAGTGTCTAATCTACCACAGCTAATTTGAAGAAATCAAATAAAATTTGTTACCTATGTTGGGGTGATCCAGAAATTTCATTATTCTCACTTCACGGAAAAGCTGCGTAAAAAAGAAGAATAATAACATGATAGCAGGCTGATTAGAAGAAGTTTTGTCCATTGCCAAATTTAATGAAGTAACTTTAAGTCAATCAGGGCATGAAAACCCACCTGACAATGTGACCGGGCGGTCGCAGGAAATTTCTCTATGAGTCATATCCTGCAAGAAATTTTCAAAATATCTCTAAGTCAAGCGACAGTATCAAATCTAGCTGTATTTCATGTAAGATTTTTTTTCTATAATTAAATAAATCATTAGATCACTAAATAACTTGACAGTCCTTGTTGCCTTGATGCCCGAGTCGCATTGTTTCTTGTATCGAGATTCACCTTCATCATCACCTAATATTTGGTATCTCATAGATGCACACGGTGTTTATAAGCTATAGCTGCAATAGATCACGAATTAAATGCCAACAAACATCGGTAGCACTGCTTCTAAGTGTATTTATGGTTATGTTTTGGAAGGCAAAGCCCGATTTCCATTGTGGAACCACAGTTCCAAGTTTTTCATGCAGGAAATTTAGGTTTGAGTTTTGTCCAGCCGCATGAAGAAAAATATTTTCAAACAGACTGTGACGTGAGCGGAGGCTCTCTGTCCACATATATCAATTTCCTAATACGGCAAGATGTAGATCAAAGGGTATCCAGATATGAAGGGCATGCTCAGATAATAATCTATATGCAAGCAAACCAGGTATGACTTTTGGCTGGAGGGCACAAAAAATCCCTCTCTTGATAATAAACAGGTAAGCTTCTTCTAAATGCCTGTTAGCTATTTTGAAGAATTCACATACGCAATCAACACCACTCATCTCGCTTTTCAGTAGAGCCTCAAGCGAACAAGAGTTATGTCTCATTCTATTCCTATTGTGACCATCCCCCATGCACAATTGCCCAGGGACAAGGGAAAATTTTTGGGCGAATGCCAAAGGGCATGGCATTAAGAACTGGCACATTCCCAGCATTTTCATAAGCAAAAGCACTTAGTACTGTCAGAGGCTGGGAATTTTTTGTGTGCAAATGCCCATGGATGTCTCAGGGGATGGTCAAAGAATGAATTGAACGAGATATTATTGCTGTTCTCAAACGACAAACTCTGCTGGTAAGGCCTGAATCAAAAATTGAACCTGAAATGACATTAGTCTTGTGTTTAAGAGTATAGCTAAAATGTAACAACATTCATTCATTTATTCATTCCTTCATATCATACAATACAATGTAAATAAGGCTTGAAGCAGACTATTCTTTCTAAATTTTACCACCATAGATACTTACCTGCTGTTACGTAAAGACTTATCTATCATTAATGCCTTTATCTAGCTGTTTACATTTTCCCAAATGGTCAGCGTACTGCTGTTAATTAGTTTGTTCAGCAAACTGTTTGTTAGACTTTGGTTAAAGTTTTCCTTTGGCAATAGCAGTGGTCTTACTAAAGGTATAGATAGTCTTATCTCCAAACTAAAAGCTGGTTGAATAAACCTCCAATTAAGAAAAGTCCACCAAAATCCATATATAATTGTTAAGCTTGGAACTCTCACCCCCATTGGAAACACCAAACAACTTACCATCTTCCATAGAATGGTAAACTAGCGCTTTTCCAATTTTACCTGTGCCTTGTCCTCTTCTTCTATAGCATTTCAATGTTCCTTCACTACTCAGACCTGCCCCAGGTCTCGTTCATTACCTTCTTTGAGAGAGCTCCTCCTCAAGAAATTCCCTGCATACAATGTTCTATACTTTCATCCTTAGTTTATTTAATTTATATCATTAGTTGTAATTTAGTAAGCCATATTTAGTTTTCTTTTTCTTTTGTTGAATATTAATATTGTATGCAGCAGAATTTTGAAATGATGATGAACTGAACTGAACTGAACTCGGTCGCCAAAAAGTGGAGCAAGCAAAGCGGGCCAAACAGGTAGCACATTCCACTCTCTTTGCTCGCTCCACTTTCCCAGCTCACTACAGACCGAGAAGGCCCATTTAAGGTAACAAACGAGACTTGGAGCAAGTCTATTTATCAATCTGTATTCTACAAATGTGACATTCTATGCGCTATTCTATTGGCACTCTCTTGATCTCTACTGTAAATTGAAAACTGCCCCCATTAATATATCATTCTACCATTGATTAACTCTATTTATTAAACTTGATCATGAGCAACTGTACACTTGCCCATTGTTATCATTATTGACTCTTCAAAAGTGATTCATGTTTTAAAGAAAGCACCCTTAACTGCTCACATCATTTGTTCTCCATGTTTCGAAACAAAAGAGAAGCCCCATGGACCCATGGTGTCATCATGCCCCCTCTTTGAGCAGTTTTAAATCATACAATTGCTCTCTCTACCCAACTACGCTGAAGACAGGACCTAGAATTACCAATGATCCTTTGCATCTGATGGTGAGTCATCCAGTAAAGTCAAGCAAAATTCTTTGAAGAGATCATGCGATGTTAACAGCCTGCATTTGCAGAGAGCAAAACAATCTGAACATAACCCAATCAAATCAATGTTGCATACACAAGGTGAACAAAGTATAGCTACTATGTCTGAGTGTTTTACTGTATGTATTTCTTCCATCTATAGAGCTACAAAGGATCATGAAGAAATATTCCCCGAGGCCATCATCAGGAAAATTTGTCCATAGCAGAACTTGTCAAAGAGCCCTGGATCCACAATTGAATGGCATCCACAGAAATCTTAGTTGCACTTTCTTGAGAATTAACACAGAGGATTAAAAAAGCCAAGATCTAGCGAAAGGCAATACTTTGCATGAAGACAGTTGTATCTTTGCAATTGTCTTACCTTTTGCAAGCTGGTTGGGTTCAACTGAGTTTTGTCAATGATCTTTATTGCAACCTGATGATAAAGGAAAATATCAGCAATTTTGAACCACAACAAATTTCCATTAAACACATCTATGCAGAATTTCTTAAAGTAATTCACAGTTCAAAATGTTTGTGAGCATTTTGAGATTGAGATAAAACCACATCACTCTCTGTAGGGTTTAGCTTGAAGTACTACCCTTAAGTGTACCGTCGGTAAAAAATACAATTAGCACAAATTTTGCAATCACAGAGTTTGCATTGAGCATGTTCCATCTACAAACTAAATGCTAACCTCAAACCTCTATTTATGCTATCATAATCAATACCCCCAAGTGAAGTTGAAGGTGAAGTTGCGGTTTTCAAAGCCAGGCGCTACGATCGCAGAGGTAGCAAGCGCTAATCAAGTCCGCAATACCTTGTCACACTGCTCCAGTGGTGGGGTCCTAACAGGTATCAAACCAACTCTGCCTCACTGTTCTGGCTGCAAAGTCAAGAGGATTACACCACTGTGCCACATTTTCAGGGAGGCTACCCTATTATTTCAGCTAGGAAACTCATTTTAGTCTATTCAACAGTTTACAAGGATATCCTTTTCTGTTCAGTGGCAATGGCTGATTACCACTGGTGTTACTTTGATAGCAATTGCCACTGATGACCTTTAGAAGAAACCTTAGACTTCTGACAATGAGTCTCTTGTTTCCCTGTGCTCTTTGACTTGATGATGGCAATTCAGTCAACAGAGACTCACAACATTACTCTGAAAAACCTTGCCCTATTTAGGCCCAAACTTTGCGAATCCTACAGTACCAATCAGATTGCCAGATTTGTGAATTACTATTGTTATGGTGTAAATGTGAAAGAATTTTTTATTCGATTGAAGAATTTAAAGCACTCCACAGGATTGAGATTTGAAGCCGTGATTCCATCATAATTCCATGTACGATTGAAGAAAATAGGGCCAAGTTTTTAATCGTTTCATTATGAGTCCCTCTTGAGCAAGGTTTACTGCAGGGATACAAGGGACTCATCGTCATAAGTCTAAGAAACCCTGAAATTTCAGATAGCCTGAAAGCTGGATAGAGCAGAAACAACTGAAGCACTGCACTAGTTAAAGGGAATACAAAGATCAGCAGCCTTTGCCATCATTGTTTTGTTGTTTTGTGAATTTTATACAGTCAGTTACTCTGGAAGCTGTGCAGAGCGAGTTCCTGACTTCCCGCAAGGCATGCTGGTCTTTGTACTCCCTTTAAAACTGAGAGAACAGCTTCACATTATTTGAACTGTTCTACAGCATCACTGCAAATGCTGCATTATGCATCTATGATTTCTGTTTATATAGACTTGTCCCAAGTCTATTTCGTCATCTGCAATAAGTCTCCTTCCCAATTTTTTTCATTGACGAAATAGACTTGGGGCAAGTCTACTGTTTATGCTAAATGTGATTCTCAGACAATGGTGTAGCTTGCCTGCAATGAGTCAACTTCAAAGAGTCTACCTCGTTACTTAATGCTCCTTACTCATGAAATTTATGATGTACACATATACACCCAACCTGCCAATCCTCTACTTTTAAGTTCAGCAGAAAAAGAGAACACAGCTTCCCCAAATGCTTTGATAACAGTTTATGGTATTGAATAACTTCTAGTAACCGTACTTCACCTTACTGAATAATTAAGGTGTCACAGACCCTATGAAAGGGATGCAGGCAATAGGATCCCATGCTAAAATCTTGTTTGGGTTGTTGTTTGCAGATTTTCCTTTAGCTATTGCCTATCTTCCCATTCATATAAATTTCATTTCTAGAGGATACATTAGATAGGAGGCCCTTTTAAACCAAGATTTATCATTAGGCAGATTTCAAGTCTTCCTAGCTATGAATGAAATCAATTGAAAGAGAACATGATATCAATTCCAATCAACCTGCACCTGCTAAAAGAAACCTGCAGACTTACTGATGATTTGCTCCCTATAGGCAAAGAACTTAGGGCTATAATTTAGCCCTATTCCATCTGGGATCCTCTGATTCGCTCCTCACATAGGCATGCTATTATGATTTCCTCTTAATAATTTCCAAACCAATAAAGTTGCGAAGTTTTGACTTTGGTCTCCTTTGCATTATACAGGATAGCTATCGTCACCCTTTGATTTTTGTATGGGATAGAGGTGCTGTTTACATCACACCAAAGTCATCAAATATACAAGACATACCAAAAACCAGAGCAAAATCACTTTGCTTCCCAGATGATATGAAAATCACACCAGCATGGTTTTGGTATGATGTAAATGGTACTAACTACAGGATACATTTTGTTCTAAAACAAATTTCTTTTCCTTGAGAGCAGTGAGAAACAATTGAATTGGCATGATGAAAATTCTACACTTGAAAGAGTTCTTGTTGTTTGCAATGGTTTTTTAGAGAAATGGGAGTTATTTAAATCCATACCTCCAATTGAAATTTTTCAGAATGGTGTCATTTCTTAAGAGTTCAAGGAAATTTTGGAAAATCAAACCATTGTAAATCCTGACTCAGTAAGAGGACAATGAGACAACGTTCAAGAAAACCTTAGCTTGCAAAGGTCTACATTATGGTTGCAAGCAGAAATCTGTTGCTCTTCCAATTTAGGTCTGTGAAATTTGATGATTTCACAGCCAGACAAGGGCAGATTTTTCAAAACAAAAGCAGCAGTTGCTTTAATTGACACCTCACACAAACAAAAGAAATTCTCTCCACCAGTAAATGAAAACAAACTTGGCAACAAAAGTTGCCCCCAAAACCAGCAGGGCACAACTCTCACAATGTGCAAGCAAAAGATGGTTTTTAAGAGCAGTTCTGTGCTTATGACAATAATCTAAAGTTCTGTCTTGTGGATCTTGTTTATTTGATTCAGAGGCTGAGCAAAAGGCTCTTAATTATTGGGTATATAGTGCTCAAATGAACAACCTGCACACAGCTCCTGAATCAAATAAACAAAATCTGAAAGACAAAACCTTAGATTCACCCTTCTTCTTTTGTTATAAGCACATACTTCCTTTAGAAAAAAAGCCACCTTTCACTTGCACAAGGCAAGAGTTTACCCTATTGGTTTCTGGGCAACTTTGCAGCTGTGTTTGTTTTGATTTACTGGTTGAGAGCATTTCCTTTGTCTGCAATTGCTAATGGCTTGAAATTGAGGCTTAGTCAGGGAATATTGTCTAACAATCCAACAATCATGCTAACCTTAAACTTTGTGCTTTCTTTCTACCAAATAAACCATGTGGAGATAAAGATTTCATCCGGTGCCTTCTTTATTTTTAATCCAGTGTTATTTTTGGTAACATCAGTTACTGACATTTTTGGAACAAACATGACAAAAAGCTTTTCACTGCTATCTCTGATCAGCTTCCAAATGATTTAGTTGAATTTAGCTTGATTAGAGCTTTTGACTGATATATAAGTTTTATGTTTTGATGAGGTTCGAAAAATTTGTATAACTTCATCAGTCCCATAACATCATTATTGAAATTTGCAATCAAGTAATGTAAATAAAAATTTTTCCAATGAACTTTACTGACTTGATCATGCTCATTCTGAACTTGTAGTTGCTGAACTGTTGTTGAACAAGTGAATGCTTTAGACATAAATCATTTTCTCTATATTTTTCAGACAGTGGGAAAATGAAATGTGTCAGAAAGGCATTTTTCTTTATGCAATAACATTTCAGCAACTGCAGATTCAGAATCAGCATGATTTTGTAGCTAAAGTTCAACAAGAAATCTCAATTTACCGGGTTTTCCAAAAACCATTCTTGATTTGAGCTGTTATGTTAATAAAAGTGTGTGTTATTTGACAAAAATCAGAAAAGAAATCTATCATAAAAAACGTCCACCTTAGATCTGAGTACTGTTTCATTTCTTTATTGGCGAGCATCAGATTTCTATGATTATTTCCCTAAAAAGCACCATGAGTTTTAAACACTCAAGAAAAAGCTAAAAACAGTTTATAAATAGCATCATTAAACCTGCACCTGAAAATTTCACAGAAAATCTACTTATTAACTGAATTCCAACAGTATGGAGCTTGAACTTCATTGAAGAACCCAACAGAAAACATATTTGCCAGTTTGATCTGTAAAAAGCATGATTTGCTTTGATGTTTGAAGAAAAAGTATACTACACAAGACAAGGTCCTGTAGTCCGCACTTTAGCATATTGCTGCATTTAAATAGCAATTTGTGAAATTGGCAAGTGGTTGTATGCCTTCACATCTGTGATGTAAACCATGGAAGGAATGGAACGTATCTCCATCATTACACCATTCACCTTCTCAAAGGTTTCTCAAGCATAGAGTTTTTGAAGTTCATATTTTAGAGGTCTCTTGATGAGCAGAGAATTTGGAAAAATTTGTGAATTCAAGTTAGCCTTTTAAGCAAGAGATTCCCATTTACATCATTCAAATCGAGAAAATGGTTGTTTTTCCAGAACTGTTCAAACAGGGAAACAGTTTTTAGCTAACCGGTACTGGGACATGATTGAAAGAAAATATCAATCATGACATCATAGGACTGATGGCACCATAAACATTTTTCAAACTTCATCCAAATGTAATTAAAAGTTCCAATCAAGCTGAATTTGACTGCACCATTTAGAAGCTCATTAAAGATACCTGTGAAAAGCAAAAGTCAGATTTGTTCCAAAAAAGTCAACAATTGATGTAACAAAAAAAGATATTTCAGATGAAATATAAAAAGGTACCTGATGACATACTGTATTAATCTCCAAGGTCGATTTGGCAAGAAACTAGCACAAATTCAAAGGTTAGCATGATTGTTAGGTTGTTAGACAATAGTCCCTGTCTAGTGTCAACAAGTAACTGTTGCTATTGTATTAGAAAACCTGTCCTTATTTCACAGCCACAAATTTACAGACTAGTGTGTTAAGTCTTTTTCACAGCTACAAGTCAATGCCGGATTTTGAAACTAATCAAAATATCATATAACTCCATGGCAGATTTACTGTGCAGCAGAGTACCCTTACTTCATTCACCCCATTTAATTCAAAGAAAAGATAGAAGAATTATGCTCTCATGGTATGGTTTCTTAATAACTTCTAAATGAAACAATCATGTTAAATCCACATAAAATGACCCTTCCCTGGGAAATTTTATGCTTTTCATTTACTGATTGTTAAAAGAAAACAACAGATTTCAATTAACTTTGCTAACAGCAAATTTCTTAATGTGGCCAATAACCTTGTGATGACAAAGGAATATTTACAAACTATATATCTGAGAATCAAAATATAGTAACTGCTCTATACATCATTTCAACTGAGCACTACTGCATTAGAAATTTTGCCAAGTACAGTAGATGTGAACAGCCACAATCCGGCAAAAGAAAAGTCGGGATTAGAGAAGGTTGAATAACATGTGAGCAAGATATCACTCCCTAAAAGTTCAAAATGCTGATGGACATCCTTTGGTCCTCACAAAATCTTACACAGATTAAGAGAGTGAAATATAACTGATAAATGCATATGAACCAAGCTAACTCCAAGACTGTCTAAAATTGATGCCAACAAATGCAAAGACAGCTTCTTAATCATTTGATTGATTTAATGAATTATTATGCTTACAAAATAGAAACCCCATTCTAAATTCAAGCAGCCAAGAGACCTTTTTAGCTATTCTGAAAAAGAATCTCTATCAAACAATACTTTGCTACATTTCATAGAATTTTCAAATGTGCACAACAGTAATGGAAGCTCTAACACCACTCAATTGAATCTCATGTATAAAAATGTATAAACTAATGCTTGATCCAGGCAGGCTCTTTTGCTGAATTTGCTGAATAGCTAAAAGGTCTCTTAGATCTAGTTGGTGTTAACCCAACAATGGATTCCTGCAATCCCAGCACTTGAAGCAAGAAAGCCCAGGTTCACCTTCATCTTCAATTTTCAAAAAATTTTCTTTATCTTGGGTTGCATGTGAAGGGCAAAGGTTGCAATGTTTAGGCCCATCAAACGGTCTTTAATCAGACAGTGAACTAAGAGTTGTCAATGAGCTGAGTGAAATGACTGGAAAGGGCAGACCTGAGAGAGCTAACCAGAAAATTCTTGGCACACATGAAGGTGTGCAATTTTCCAAATTTGGAAAACTCCAAACATCTTAAAACTGTACTGAGCACCATTTTCGGCTCCTGCACATGAAAGGATGTTGGAAGTGGCAATTCGGTAATGTTACCAGACTGGAAGGGTCTCACAAAGGAATTTAAAATTTTGATATTTCGCCTTTGGAAACTTTCCAATAGTTCGCATGCAGTATATCATTTAGGAAGCTACTTGGAACCATGAGATTTTGAGTGCTCTGAATTTCTTACAAATTTCTTAAAGGCTCCATAAAAATTCTGATGTTTACTGCCTGGTGATTCTGGAACAATTTAAAACAAAGTTTTTTACGCTTTTCACATGTTTAGACATTCCTGAAGTACCCTGCTGAGTAATACTGCACTTGAATGAAATGAAAATAAAGTAAAACTTTACTAAATGAGTTTGATTATTAAAAGAATTAGTTTCTTAACCCTTTCCAGTCTAGCGGGACTTCTATGCACTGCCAGGTTTAGCTTTGTCCAGAATGTCTAGTTTACATGAAGAACTAAAAATTTGTTTGGTATGATTTTACATTAATGTTGCACTTGAAACCTTCACTTGGCTTCCTGGATGTAACATGGCAACGGTTTTTAAGGTTTTCATAGAGGCAATTGGCCATTTTTGGTTGGGAAAAAATCCTGGGGTAAGAGGAAAGTTGAGATATCTAATTTCTTCACAAGTAGATATTTTAGAACGGGAAAGTAAGTGATTTTCTTACAGCATTTTGTCTCTACTCTTGCTAGGCCACAAAAACAAATCAATCAAGGACACCCAGCACTGTTTCGGAGGCATTCCTTGTTTTGGGAAATAAAATCGGTAGAAATTGCCCAAGCCCCACGGGTAACTTTTGACTTGTTTTATCTTATTCCAGCCTATGGGCATCTAAAATCAAAATTTGAGTGACCTTTGATGAAAATTTTGGCTGCTTCTTGGTAAAGAGCTAAAGGTCTGACCAAACGACTCAACAAAAGTTCAGTAATCAAAGTTTAGTGAAATGTTAAGTTAAAAAGTTAGCCGTCTGGCCACCTTGCTGAGCGTTGTTGAGCAAAGTTGAGTGTTGTTGAATGAATTCTGGTCTTGGTCAAAACGTTGAGTGAACAGGATTAAATTTCTATAATTCTGAGCTGTTGTTGAGCAATGTTGAGTCGTTTGGCCAGGCACTGAACAAAGTTCAATTTGCTCAGGTGCAGAAACTTAATCTTGAACAAGGGAGAGCAAAAGAAGAATGAGAAGTTTCTCCCTTGCTCCCCTGTGTTAAATAGTTCTCTGCTGAGCACCATGTGCAATCAGTTTAGGAGGCAGTCAAAACAGCACACTGCACAAATCATACTGGTGGTGAGAGCACATTATATGTTTCTTTTTGCCAGGTATTCTACAAACAAAAGTGCCTTAGGTTCATAAACAAAGTGGCAAACTTTTAATATGACTTGCAAACTGAGTTCCAGACCCAACATTTTGGTTCCAGGGGGTTCCAAGCCCCAACTGCATTCACATTTTGAGACGCTAAGTCAATGTTCACTGAAAAGTGCAGTCCTTTGGCCACCCCTACTTAATAATGCTGAAAAAGAATGAACATGACTCAACATTGTTCAGTAAAATGTTGAGTGAAAAGTTCAGTTGTCTGGCAAGCCCCTAAGTTATATTTTCCCAGTACTGGCATTTCTCAATTTTTTGGCAATCTCAGGGTTGAATTTAGCAGTTTCTTATGGAAAAATATGTGTATCACAGTTTATATATAAACAGTCAGAGAAAATATTGAGACAAGGAACAGAGCTGACAATACCAGGGTGAATCTCTGTGCTGCTCTGCACCAAATATTTTGGAGTATAACAATTTTGTGCGCCAGTGTGCACCAAAAAATAATTGATATCTGTTGTTTAAAACAATGAGACATTGAATCGCTCATTGTTTTAAGGCCTCTTTCTGCGCCAAAATGTGTGTCAAAAGCCAAATAAGTCCTTTCTCTGCGCCAAAGATCTTCTGGAAATAGGCACACAGATTCATTCTGGCTGACAAAGAGGGGGGGGGTAATGGAGGGGCCAGCAAATTCATGTCCTTTGTTTACATAAACAATCCACATTTCTTACCAGACTACAGGTCAACTTGACCCAAATCGAGCCCCTTTCACAACAATGCCTGAATTTGAATAACACTGAAGAATGAGGAAGGTTGCCTATGGCCCTACCCATATTTGATGCCAGGTTTGGTATGTGATCGATTTTTGAAGCAACATGGATGCAACAACTTGACAGCAAATGAATTAGGCAACTAAATTGCGTGTAACTTGGATTTATTTGCGTCATTCAATTGTTTTGGTCATAACTGTTGTGATTCCCGTTGCGCAGAATTCTTATTGGCTGACGTCGTCCGGCTTTGCAGAATGTAATTGTCCAAGATCAACACCACGCCAACTTCATGTTAGGCCTGGAATGCACATCCAAAGCTTTGCACGATATTGCGGTCACAGATCGGGTAACATCCCAGACCACAGGCACACATTTCAAAACTAATAAGAATATATTATTAATATATCTAACCTCACGGCCAGTTGGTAAATGTTTCGCAAGTTTGACTTTGGCAAAGTTTCCTTTTCCGATGGTCTTGATGAGTTTGTACTTTCCGATGTAAACATCGTCACTACCGCCAGAAGTGCGGCCTCTGCTTCTCGTCGATGAATGACCATCGTCACCCTGAAAATAAATCAAAAAGCACGCGTCAAGCACGTCAAATTACAAGCAAAACAAAAAAGCTTCTTTCATCTTATTTATCTGTAAAATAACCCACGAAGGATCCATCAGAACGGTCAATTCATTTCCCCGCTTCCTTCTGTGCGTGAACAAAACTGCTGCGTGTTTTCCAAGTGCGTCTCATTTTGATGGCGCCCATAATTTTCATTTCAAAACTTCAAGGCAGCCATTAAATTTCCGTACCATTTTCGGATATCATAAAATTTGAAACGTTCGTTATCTGACGCACTCTGGGTATGTAGAATAACTCTTACTATCACCAAAATGGGAGTTGATATGATATAGTGGCGGTTGATCTTCGGCAAGATGAAATGGTTTGTTGTTGTGTTCACTCTAAACTTTTGAGAAACAAAATCCAATATTTCAATGGCATTTACAAGTGTACAGTAAACCAAATATAATCAAAATCATCCTAAAGGTATTTGTGTATTAGTTAACTAAATAATCAAGAAGGAATTTTAAGACAAATACCCTATTGCCCCTGCTGCTTGATGAGGGTGTTCTGCCTGTTCTTGAATGCCCATGATGAGAATGTCCATGTCTCCCATCTGCGTTCTCCGCCACAGTTGTAAGGCCTTGTCTTCCAGACATATTCCACCACAGTCAAACAGCCTTTATGAATCGCGTTTCGGCATTATCCTGTAATTTTCTTGCTTCAACTTGCAATTCAAACGAACAACTGCCTGGGTAAACTTGAATTCAGAAGGCCAACTGAGATGTGGCAGATAGGAAAACACTGTTGATTTTAAACCTTGCAGAACGTTGCGACGAAAAATTACATTTCCTTCACGACTCCACCTCATATGCTTCTAATTCCTGATCAGTTACCCTCCCCGAAGATATCAGGTCTTTATTTTCTCCTTCTAAGTCCTCCACCTTTAACAGAAGCTTGATATAGTCTGCTGGAATCTAGGCCTTCCTGTCGCAGCACACAAATTCCAACATGGAGTAACTGACACGCACAATGTTTTCCTTCTCGTATCACCGGAGAAAAGTTACATGTTGCAGTAATCCGGCATCCAATTCAAACCTTAAAAAGCTCTAAACATCTAGCTGAATCTCTTACGCATCAGTTTGGAGTTGAATATGGCTGTTAGATGCTTGGAACAACGTAGAAAAGCGAGTGAAAGCAAGGCCTTCCCGTCTCGAATTCCAACATGGAGAACAAAACGATTTTGCAAATCCCGACCTTGAAGCAAACAACACGTACTAGTGCCCAGACTCCACCAAGAGTAACATTCGTCGGCCACTCCTTGCTAAATAATCTTGCGTGAGAACTGGAAGTAAGTAGAGGGTTAATTCAATTCATTAGGAGGGAAATAAGACCCTGTAAATTCACCCGTTCATCATCTTCCCGAATCGTTTGTTTTAGTGTGAAATGATGGATGTAGTGTGCTAAGTGTGCAATTTGACTGATACCTTTCTCTGAAACGGTGACATCATATAGCCATATATGACATCATGATAAGCAAGTACTTGTGTGCGGGGTGTGGATGAAGAAGTTATTGGCTTTTGGTAAGACCCTGATCACCCTTTTAACCCTTTGCTATCTTTAAGTTTTTGTCTGATAATGTGAATGTGGTGTAGAAGCAAAATTTTGTCTCTTTATTTATTCCTTTTTTGACCGTGGTAATTTTTTTCATTTGTGGCAACTTTTTACTTACTTACTTTAGCCAGTAGACTTAAAAGATAAGAAAAAGAGGAAAGAAATTAACAGAAAAGTAATTGCAAATGTCAAGTAAGAACTAACAATGGAAAAAAATTTTGTAGCGTTTGTAGTTTGCTACTTAACTAAAACAATAAGATAACATTTTCTCGCTAAATTTTCGTGGCCCCGCAAAATTAGCCTGCGTGCAGACTCGTCTGTCCAATTTTTTATCAAGAGTCTGCACGCAGGCTACACAAAATGCACTTGATTTTCTGTTTAGCCCTAAAAGGTTATGGGACAACGCTTCATTGCCGATCCAAATATCATCCACCCCCATATTGTCGATAATTAATGAACACTCCCTAAAAAAACCTGGTCGAGGAAGATGTCTTCTAAACAGGGCCAGTCACAGTTTACCTCTTGCCCTTTCAAATCTGTTAATTTCTAACGGTACCCCTCTGCCTTCATCTACACTCGATTTGCAGCGATCTTGGAGGACCTGTTTTTGAAGTATATGAATTATTATTATTATTATTATTATTATTATTATTATTATTATTATTATTATTATTATTATTATTATTGTTGTTATTATTATTATTATTATTATTATTATTATTATTATTATTATTATTATTATTATTATTATTATTATTATTATTATTATTATTATTATTATTATTATTATTATTATTATTATTATTATTATTATTATTATTATTATTATTATTATTATTATTATTATTATTATATGGCATAAATGAGCATATCCACTATAACTGTGGCTCTTCAACTCTAAGAATTAAAAACAAGTCTATTTTACAACATTAAAGCAATTACATAAAACAATGAGAATATTACAACGTCAAGTTCATAAATGAAAAGATTTTAGTTCTAAGAGTCCTTCGCTTTCTTCATCAAGAATGTTTTAACATCCGCGCAAAATTTATTAAAATTAGACTGTTGTTTGATATCACTAGGAAGAGCATTGAAGCTACATATGAATAAGGTGTTCAGAGAAAATATTGAAGATCTCAACATTTTAGAATTTTGAAATGTGAAATAACGGACAGAGCAAAGTTTGTTTTATAACATGGCCGGTGCAAAACGCAACGGGGCAACTACTTTTTATTGAGCTAATCAGATGTGGGTCAACACCTTTTTGAATCTAATATCAACGGACAGAAGCTTTTTATGAGCTCAAGATGAAATTTGAAACGCAAAATGTCTCATTTGAGGGCAAAGTTGTGAATCTTACATTGTCAAGCAGAGAAATGCTTGGAAGGATACTGTATATGTTTAGATGACTCAAAATTGCCTTGTCAGTTACTTGCGTCAGTCATATATCTTTTTCTTCCTAGTCAATCTTTCATTGAAGAACATTCGTAGGTACGAGAATTTATTTTGTTATGGTCTTTAGCTACTTCATCGGTGATACGCACTGTAAAACATATGCTGTTCATAAAACAGGACAGATACATTTTTAAGAACTTTAATGAAAGGGCGACGGGGCAGTTAGTTTTTCAGCAATTATTTCATACGGGCAAGCAGATTTTTTTCCCAAAAGTTTTCTTCTCCACCGGCCATGTGATATAATAAATTTTGCAATGTCCCTAATGATAATTTTCAAGACCGAAATGAAAATTTCCACTTTTACGAAAAAAAACGATAATGCAAAAGCATTTACAGTAAACGAATTGACAAAAAGACCTTTTTCTAGATGATATTCATCCTCTCTGTCGTCAAATGGTGTATTGTGAGATCCTCTGACTTTGTGGACTGGCTACAAGTTTTATCATCTGATCTCGCGAAAAAAGAACGAGTGAAAGTAAAAATGAGAAAAAAAGAAGTTTGCAGAGAGAGGAGTCAGGCGGAAGTCAGGCAGACACGGCTGAGATCTCTGGTAGAGCCCTACCAGTTGAGCTTCATGCATAGTAGGAGACAGGGAGGCTTGGGGGGCTACAGGCCTCCCAACTTTGCAAAAATATGCAGAAATCACCATAATCGTGCAGAAAATCGGCCTTAAGTCGGGCAAAATTTTCGTAAACAATAGATCTCTTATCGGGCGGCCCCCTTAAATTTCATTTCCTCTACGCTTATGACTTCATGACAAGGGGTCGCTGACTCAAGGCCATTCTGCTTTTGGCTCTAAAAATGTAACTTTACCTTCTCCTTAACCAAGTCTATTTGTCTTATTTGAGCGTTCCATTTTTTGATCGAAAGAATGAAGTAGACTTGATGAGGCAAGGCTAACATCTGCTCCGATCACCATGTTTAAATGAAATGATGACTTCATGTGCTTAGTGAACCCTACAAGAATTCAGTAATATCTTCATTTTCATCAAAATTGTAGTGGAACTGCTTGTTCAAAATTGAAATCCTTTCTCGTCGAAAATGCTTAAACACTGGAGAAACTGTCTGCATCGTACTGTGACTAGAAAATGATAAATCTTATACCAAAGGAGCAGAATCATACATATAAATAGTGTCTCAGACTCGGACTCCTTATTGCTAAAAGATTACTCTCTCCCTGGACCCTGGACAGCCTTTGGAAGGAGTTGCTCGTTTCGCAAAGTATGTGGGCACTGAGAAATTACAGAGAAGAATCCGATGTATACCATACCTTGAGAAGGCATTTATTTCCTCGCCGATGAGAAACGTATCAAAGATACGCCATTTGAAATATCAAAAAGCAAAATAGACTCATTCTTTGACATAATCATACAATAAATCAGCAATAAAAACTATCCCATACTCATAATAAAATGCGAATTATAGCAATAAACCAAAGGTACTATTGTCCAGCTTTATGCACTTCTACTAGTCCTTGTAGTAATAAATTGTATTGGCATATTCAGTGGATTACAATGATGTTTCTATTTCAGTCCTGGGGTAAAGTTTATTGCCGCCTTTTTAACACCATTCACTGAGAAACCTTCTGAAACATACATTGATCATTTCTTTACTAAATGTGTTTCACCATAATGAAAACTTAAACCCCTGGCGTGGTGCTTAAATTTGTACGGAAGCGTGCTTCTAAAGAAGTTTTACCCAGAATTTTCCCTCCAAACAATAGCAGACTCTACAAATAATTGGTGAAAAGAATACTCCAAAACATAAAGGGCGGTACTGTGTAACTACCCGATCTAACAAAATATCCCCATCCACGTCGAACAAATATAGAGAGCACCCCACTACCCCCAATCTTAGATACCAAGACCCGCAACCTCGTTCCCAGGACTTCTGGTCATACTGGGACTGGGACCTGGACCTGGGATCATTTATAGTTAAATGCCTGGGACGGCTCCCTGGGGATAAGGCAGCCCTCAAGGAGTTGTGATGTTGTGATGTTTGTTCCATCCTTGACGTCACCATCCTGCTCAGATTTGACTGCTGGCTCTGCTTAGCAGCAACAACCACAATTTGTCAGAGGCCAGAGGGCCCAAAGCCATGTGAAAAGAGCTGAAGCACCGTCTTTTGGATTGCTGGTTCAGTTGCCGTTTGGTTGTGTGATAGGTGGATGCATCTATATTTGAAAACATGAAGTAATTTAATCGTTTCCCTTATAATGTGTTGCGCGGGTGCACAATCATTCATAGCTGAGTATATCGATGAATGAATTGAACAGATACCACAGGGCACAGAGGATCTTTAGGTTAGAACTTTAGGTAGATATAGTAGAACTTTTTTTGTTTATATAAACAAAAAAGTTCTGCTATATACCTAAAGTTCTAACCTAGAGCCTCCTGGTCTGGTTGTGGTTGGAGATTCAAACATTATGATGGATGAAAAGTCGGGAAATTTTCACTGACTGGGGTGTTTTTTCATATACCTCAATAGAAGGATCATCTATAATTTTATGATGCCACAGAGCATGGAAGTCTCATCAATATCAACCTATTAGGCCTATAGCTAGATAAAAATACAAAGCAAACTGACATTAAGTATCATAATAGTTGGAAAAGTATAGGAGTTTGCAGCCAGGCTGGAAAACATGCAGGCCTATGTTATGCCAAATATCATTGGCATGGAGAAACATCAAGAACAATGGAAGAGCAATAGGTCTATTGTCTTTAGACAATTTGTGTGGTGTAGACCTTTGGTGTAGTGAATAAAAACTTTCCACACAAGGTTTGCAGTGATGGGACATTTGACAGTGCTCTGTAACATGAATCAACTTGAACGTTGCCTGGGATATGACTTCACAGTGGCAATAATCAACCTTTCATCACCTTGCAAACTGTACTTGAGTCCCTTTTTCATTACTCCAGAATCCTTGAGTCTACAAGTAGCAAAGCGGTATAAAGTGTAGCTTCTCTCATTACTAACAGTAATCTTTGTTACTTTTCTTTCAGGCTCAATATAGATGGATTGTTGGTCTACTTCCCTTATGATTACATATACCCAGAACAGTATTTTTACATGCTGGAGCTGAAGAAGACTCTTGATGCTTCGGTACGGTTACATCTACTTCACCATTGATCGCAGTTTAGTTGAAAGGGAGTACAAAGACCAGTAACTGTTGCCATCACTTGTTTTTGTTTTTATGGATCACATGCAGTCAGTTTTTCTGGAAACTGTGTAGAGAAAGTAGCTAACTTCACTCAAAGCATCTTAGTCTTTGCACTCCCTTTGATTTACAATGTTTTCAAGCATCCTCAAACTGCTTTCATCTTCATATCAGATCCCAAAACTGAAAGAAGAACAATTCAAATGTGGTAGTAACAGTGGAATACACAAGGTCATCATATCGCCACTTTGAATTTATAATGTTATCTAGTAATACAGACAAAAGTCAAATATGAAATTAATTACAAAAGAAAGACACATAACTAGGAATTAAAGACAAAATCCCATAAACACAAATGTGAATATGACTATGAGAGACTTTGCTGCTTTCAGCTATTGGCAATTATCTGACATTTAATCCATACCTTGATAAAACAAATTGTTTCCTCTCTAATCATTTTGTTCACATTCACATCTGAGGAAATACAAGGAGTAGGTTATAAAGTGGTTTGCTGCCTTTCCTTCTCAAATATGCATAGAAAAAAGTAAAGGGAAATGGTGGATTTTATTTGTTCAACCAAAAAATCTTTAGAATTTAAACAGACCTTGAGAAGTAAAAGCCAGTGATAAGTAAAGAATGGTTATCAATGACTCGCCATAAAACTTGACTTCTAGGGGTTATTAAAAGGGTACATCTGGTAGAAAGCTCTAGTGCTAACGGCACAGCTTGGGGCCCTTAGTGACCTAGCTATCCAGGACTTTATTTTTGCAACCCATGTGTATGCTTGCTGAATGTCAATATTGACATAAATCTGTTACAAAGATGAATTTATTTGATGATTTTGGTTCGGAGACATACATTGCTTTGGGACCATTACCATACAAGGGTATTTGGCTACAGAATTGAATTTTTTGCTTAGGAGGTTGAAAAAACTAAGGCACAAACTACCCAATGATTTGGTTTAAATTTTAGCCCACTGTCGTTGTTTTATAATGTTAAATAATTGGTTTTCACATCTTAGAAAACAACTTAGTAACATCATCAAGTCATTAGTGCTATTTTGTTGGCAGATAGTTTTAGTTAAATGCTGCCACTTCAATTTCTTTTTTATTGCTTGCAGGGACATTGTTTACTGGAAATGCCTTCAGGCACTGGTAAAACATTGTCATTGCTGTCATTGATTGTTGCTTACCTGTTGGTGAGTCATTGTTACATTGATCTTCTCTCACAAGTACTGCATGCCACTTGACAAGATTCCAAGAAAGAACATCAACAAAACAACCAAAATGCGTAAAAAATGGTCTTATTTCATAGATGTAGGAACAAGGGGCATTGGAGGCACATGCCCCCCAAGATTTTGCAATGAGCAAAGAAGTGCCCTTTTTTTATTCAGAAAATGGCCCTTTTTTTCCTGAGGAAAAAGTGCCCTAGAAGTGTTGTACCCCCTTCGTTTGAGATGCTTCCTATGCCCCTGTTATCTTTACATATTACCATAGTGTTATCCTATTTATGACAGTCAGTAAAATTCATCTTTTTGCTGATGAATGTTTCATTCAAAGATTTTTATGATACCTTGGAATTTTTCATTAGCATGTCATATTTACAGCATGCCCTCTCTACAATATCAAAACTATTGCTGTACTTCCTACTTTAATTTTTTCTGTTTGAATGTGATTGCTCCTTGCATATAATAAGTTTCTAGTGAATGAGGGATGTAAATATTTCGTTTTCAGAATAATCCACACCACCTTACGAAGTTGATATATTGCTCAAGAACTGTCCCAGAGATTGAAAAGGTAAACTTTTTACTGGTGAGGTAATGCATGGTGGTTATGGTTAGAGCAACCTCAGGGGTAAGAGCTCCTCAAGTTTTGTAGCAAAATATTGTTTAACACGGAACAGCATATTGATGATACTTTATCAAGCTCTCACTGGATTGAACACAGTTCTGAACTGAATTGAACACAAGCTTAATATATCAAAAGATGCTGTAAGCTGCAAATTTGTCAAGAATGTTTGGTTATCTTCCAGGCCACATGAACAGATTTACATTTCTGAGAGATGAGCTGACAAAAAATCCATTTATATATGTGCAATTTTTAAGCTCTGTTTAGTCAAAAATTTTCAGGTAAAAAGCATTCTGTCAATCACAGCTCTTGGTTTAGTCTTCATTCGATGGTTAATAATGTCTCACAAGAAATGCATTTTCAAACAATCTAAGGGGCGTTTCACAATGCTGAAGTTTGGAAATTTGACAATTTTTTACCTAGCCTGTAGGGGCCCCTGGATATAGCTTGGTCACTTAGGACCCCAAGCTGCTCTGTTAACACCACAGCTTTCTACCAGATTTACCCTTTAGTAACCCCTGGATGTCTAGTTTTTAGGCTAGTCATTAAAGCGTTTCTTCACTTATCACTGGTTTTTATTCCTTATGGTCTTTTATGAATTGTAAAGATTTGTTAGTTGGACAAATCAAATCCACTTCTCCTTTCAATTTATTCTGTGCATACTTGAGAAGGAAAAGCATCAACGTCAAGAAATTATGTGCCTGACAAGTGCATTGCAGATTTTATTAAACTGATTCAGAGGTTGTCATTTAACAATTCTCATGCAAATATATACATAGTGTTGAAAATTTGTAAGACTAAAAGTATTTATTGGATGGAAATGAATCAAAGTAAGCTTGACAGCCAAGAAATTGAAGTAGTTTTGTCATTCTTTGGGTTTTTATGAGCACTGGAAAAAAAAGTTAAATTCAATTTGCACAAATGTCTTGATTATGAAATGCATTAAAGTAAGGATGAATACTTGATCAAATTGTAAGGAATCTCCTCTTACGGAACAATACACAAGGGCATTTAATCTCTCTCAAGAGTTATGGGAAATTTGTTTTTAAAATAGCGTTATATAACGGACTTATCATAATAAACCCATAGATGCAACAAAAACACGGTAATAATCTGAAGAAAGAAGATCGTTGACTCCTATAAAAGAACAACAAAACAAATAAACCCATAACTCGAGAGAATACTGTTGAAACTTGCAAGAGAATAACCACTGAATCTTGTTATCTGAATGGAAAGATGTAAGTTAGTAACTCACCAGTAACTGCAATAAAGAACAACGTCAAACAACCAAAAACGCATTTTGTCACACACTCGTCAATTCAGTTGAGGAAAAGAAAAATTAATTATACACAGCAGGCCGCTTTATTACCAAACAAACAAAAGAAATTTGAAGATCACGTGTCCATTTCACCTGAGCCTTTCATTTGCTAAACTCAATCAACAACCGCCAAGCAACAATCGCCAACAGTCGCCAAAGATCAAAGCCTTTTGTGCGAACTCAAACCAATAGCTTTTAAAAAAATTGATTTTTAAACAAATACTGAAGTTATCTATCCCATGAAATGGCATTTTGCAAAGTCGACTTTACCTTTATTTCCAATGGTCACAAAACACGAAAAAAACTACAAAAAATACTTCACTCTTTCAGCTATCAACCAGAATTTGATTTATTCCAATCCATCAGGCAATGTTAGTGATGTGAATTTTCAAATGTGGGATTTTTTCTGGTTCACCCGGTATTGCTATTGGCATACTAACCGGTTTTGTGTTGTACAAGAAAATATAAAGTCCGAGATCTTAAATTACAAACCGAGCTTGCGAGGTCTTTGCATTAAGACCGAGAGTTTTATATTTAAAACCGGTCAGTATGAGTTTCATTACCTGACAGCTTCTAAGTTTGACTCCTATCATTTAGTCAACACATCTTGTTTCTGTCATGTTGTTTGAGTTAAATGTAAATATTACAGGGCTAGAGCAGTTGCTGTAGCGACAAACCGTATTGTACAAGGCTACGAGAAACCCATGGGAAATGTGCTATTACTCAGTAAGAGTCGCGAGATTCTCTACTATCTCGTTTTTGAAGCTTCAGTCAAGTGATAATGCAAAATATGCTTTTGTTTTATCACTAAGCAATTGAACTATGTAAACTTTTTACAATCCTGAATCTGCTTGTCATGAACCACCTTATGCTTCCTTTTCAGGTTCTAGAAGAGCTGAAAAAGTTGCTAGATTACTATGAAAGAGAAGATGGTACAAGACCGAAGATACTCAGCCTTGCCCTGAGTTCACGAAAGAATCTCTGTGTCCATCCTGAGGTAAGAACAGGCTTCATTCAAAATATTCTTTGCCAGCGAGTAAATAGGTGGGGAAAATTTGACAATAATCAAATCTCTTTGAGTTTCTGAGTACAGTAAAGATTCCAGCAGCTAATGCATCATAGTAGTTTGTGCCGGCGAGCAACGCTCACTCGCTTGCGCGTATTTCTGACATCTGGGTATGCTGAATCTTAAGGAATTTAGTTTGTCCAAAAAAAGTAATAAAGCCTCGAAGGTTGTTACAGTTAGCCTTTTTCTGCTTGATGTCACTGAAAAGTACCTGCAATTTAGTTCAAGTGAAATCATTGCGAAGTACTTTATCGAGGTTTCCAAATAACAACATTTCTACATGCAGGTTGTCCCAAAGCAATTGTTCGAAATTTGCTTGAATATTGAAAATAACGATAAATAAACAGGTTCCATGGCAAGATATGCTTGTTTCTAAGATTTTGAATAAATCTAGACAGCCACTGAAAATTAAGTGAGTTACGTACGAGCTTCTTAAGATCAAGATTGTGTGACATTTAAAATCAGAGACCCATGATCGACAATTTTTGCTAAAGAGCTCTCAGATCGAGATGAAAGAAAGTCATGCAAAATCTCTTGTGCGAACTCATCAGTTGTTTTTATTCGCAGATTTTTCCTCTCGTCTTGCCTGACACAAACCTTGTTATAATTCAATATGTTTCAATTTCCAATCAGATTCTCAACGTAAATCTTCTTTAAATTTTACTGCTGTAAATGACATTTTCATGAACAGATCAGCAGCGAAAGAGATGGCAAAAAGGTGGATAGCATGTGCCACAACCTTACCGCTTCATATGTCAGAGCAAAGCACAGATCAAACCAGAGTATTCCTGTTTGCTCATTTTATGAGGTAAGCAAAATTTGAAAAAAGGTAAGCAAATCATTCTTTTACTCTACTTCAATATATTCCTTTCCCGAGAAGATACGGAGGAGTGTCATTGATAATTTTATTCATTTCAGTTTTACTTGTTAAAGTCTGATATGGAATTCTCAACTTTGAAGTAGTTTGAATATTTGTGGTTTGGTAAGAAATATTTTTCGAAGATAAAAGATAGATTGTTTCAAGTATTTTCCATTGATTTTGAGACAGCATCGGTAACAAATGAATAAATATTTAACCTGAAATAAGGCTCAGGCTAATGAATATTTGGAAAAGTACTTAAGCTAATGATGTGTCATAAAGCGTGGCATACAATTGCACCATAGTAGAAATATTTGTCACTAAACAAAATACAATATTTCCTAACCATTAGTGCATAGAAATGTGACGAGGCTCTTGCGATCTTGACTCACAACCTGAGATTTAGTATGGAACAAACTAGATACTAGAAATAGCTATCGCTAACTAATGCCCACGCTTCATCACTCAGTGGAAGCCTGAATCACATTAGGAAAACATTGCAACGGCTGCTAAAAACTTTGTTTTGAAATGTTCACGAGACCACAGAAAGCGAAAAATACTCTCGCATGGTGGAAGACTAAGCTCCTCGTTTGATGCAACAGGGAAATACAAATACCAAGAATTTTGGTTTGGCCTAACTTAACCTACGTGCTCCATTTGCAGCGAGAACACTGACTCTGCCCTTGCATACCCAGGCGGACTTCCTGCCATGGTTTTCTCATTGATGCCTGCATGGTAAACAAATCCCCAATCAAAATGACAAAGCCATTTACACATCAATAATTTCCAAGTGGCAATTCAAGAAAACGGAAGTTTTGTGAAGACCCAGACAAACGCTTGTTCGTCAACCAATACAATATCGATTATCATGAGATCGATTCTCATTGAGCTCCGGATGTCAAGAAAGCATTAGAACAAAGACCTGAATTGTTTTACGTCATAATACAAAGTGGTGGAAAATTTTGCCGACGTATTTTCGTACTGATCTCTCAAACAGGCTTATTCTCCCGGGGCAGACTACAAACCCACACGGAATCGCTATTGCGATTCCGCGTGGGCAAGTAGTTTTAGCAGATAAAGGAAGAGTTGGAAAAGATGGAAATCTTTCGGCTTGAAGGTGGACTTTGGCCCCGTCCACACGTATCTGGATCTTTTTGAAAACGTATCTTTTTTATCCATTTTGGGTTTGCCTCCTCACGGAGACGGCGTTTTCGGTCACCGAAAACGAAGCTTTTCGATTACGCTCTCCAGAGTGGATCTTTTTGAAAACGCCGTTTTCCAGTTGTCGTGTGGACGGGTGAAAACGGAGCTTTTCGAAAACGCTGACGTCACAGCATCAATTTACCTCCAATCAGAGCATGCGCTCGGTTCTTTGGGGATCACGCGAGGGCATGTTGCTTGTCTGTTTTCTTTTATCGAAGTTCGAGTGTCGAATATCGTTATCGAATATCGAATTCTACCTTCGAATAGCGAATTTCGAATGTCACAGCGTTTTCGTGTGGACGGGGATATTTTTGAAAACGGTCCTCGTGTGGACGCGGATCTTTTTTTAGACGGATAAAAAGAGATGCGTTTTCAAAAAGATCCGGATACGTGTGGAGGGGGCCTTTTTTATCTATGATGTACCCGGTGAGACAAAAAATGTTTATGGGTTTAGCGGGTTATGGAATAAAAATTGTGTGACCGACATTCAAAACCAAAATGTTAATCTAGCAGTCAAAGGCTAACTTACATGAGAAAATTTTTGTATTGTAGGATTTCAATTCTTTTCAACTCAGCAATTAGAAAATGTCTGTAAGGGGTTTGTATGAGAGTCGATAGTTCCAGGGTCTATTCTGGTCCGTGATTTATGAGGCACTAAAGTTTACACTGTCAGTTTTAGGAACAGAAGCTCAATTTCAAAAGCAAGTAAACCATGGACCAGAATGAAATGTGGAATCCTCTTTCCCAAATTTGCCGTTCAACGGCATTTTTTTAGATCTAGGCATAAGCGATAGGGCACCCAGTGTGTAGCAGTTTAAATTCATATCAGTAGCGATCCACCTTAACTTCTTGTTTTTTGTGTCTTTAACTTCTTTTTACTTCGTACAAAACCACCTTTCAATGTTTCGTAATTTTGAAATTTTCAGTAGTGAGCCACCTTAAGTGAAGATTCACCTAAACTCGTAAAGCCAGAGCTTTACAAGTTAAGGTGGATCTTCGCTTAAGGTGGCTCACTACTGAAAATTTCAAATATTACGAAGCATTGAAAGGTGGTTGTGTACGAAGTAAAAACAAGTTCAAGACACAAAAAAACAATACGTTAACGTGGCTCGTTACTGATTTGAATTTAAACTGCTACACACTGGGTGTCCTATCGCTCATGATCTAGGTTTAAATAATGCGTGATTTTACCAAACAAAATTTTCTCAACTCCGTTAGCCTTTAACTGATAGATTTACATTTCACGTTTGAATATCGGTCTCATGCTTTTTATTTCACAGCCTACCAAACTCGTAAACATTATTTTGACTCACCCGGCATGCTTTCAAATTTGCATGACATTAGTTAATGCCAGCTACTAGCTCCGAGAGCAAGTGAATTTATTGAAAAGCGAATATCGTTGTTACTATGCTTGCATGGATTTCAACTAGAGTTCACCCGAAGAGTGTGTTGGAGAAAGACTGTTTGTTTGCCAAATGCCATGTTGCTTATATTTCTTTTCTTAAATATTCACAAATCCATGGTGTACTCTATGGCTGCCTTAGGCGTTCGGATTTCTGAGGGCACCTTTCAGCGTTAGCGGCTTTTGACGGTTCACATTTATCGTACCTGATACAATCGTATATCTAGCTTCATTTCCTTCCTCGTAGAACTTCGACGCAGAGGGAAGAGATGAGCCAATTCCACCTGGAGTTTATAATTTGGTAAGAAAACACTTTTGAGAAAATTACTGGCGTCCGAGAAGACCGTAAATGTCTTTTTAATAGCTTTTTTATTTCTCGCGCCCCTGTTTTGTGGAATAAACTTACAAATCTACGAGTCAAATACACAAAATCGACATAATTTTTATCCCAGACCCTATCAAAATCAACATGAAGACTCGTTTATCTAGATAAATGAAAAAATCTTTGGTAATTTATATAAATGGGGGTTTTTTAGCAGAGAGAGGGGGGGTTTATTGGACATCTTGGCCCAGATGAGACGGACTTATCAAAGCTCGAACTTAGTTGGACTTGCCCAAGTCGTCCTGTAGGAAAGAGAGATTCTCTTTCTTTATTACAGGACGACTTGGGCAAGTCCAGAACTTAGTAAAGAATGGGGAATCCAAATAGAGCTTTCCGGTATTTCTGTTCTGCTTCTGAATCCTTGGATCTGTCCTCGCCGCTGTTGCTGGTAATAAAGTGATCCTGTCATGTTGGAAAATCAGCGTGATAATGCTAGATAGGATTTTCCAAGAGATTTGAAACAGGAATTTCCGAGAGAATTTCATATTTTGATTTTCGAGCGAGAGCAATATCTACGTCCAGTAGCCCCATTGCAAGAAATAAATATCGCTTAGAACCATCAATGTCATTCTGCTGTCTTGAGCCTATGCTGCTTGTTAGCGTAATCAAAATTAGGATAGTAACCGCTAGAGATTACTTAACATATCTTAAATTCTTGATATGCTCTAGGATGATCTAAAGACATTTGGTTTGGCATCTCATTGGTGCCCATATTACTTGGCTCGATATGCGGTACGTATTTAACTTTAGACTCTATTTTATCATAGCTGAAACAGATATGCATTGTTCTTTTGATTCTGGAAGTGCAGAATGAGCAAGATTTTAAATGGCTATGTAAGCTCTGCAGATAAGAGGGAACAAAAACTGTCAGGCTTGCTGGCGGATGAGGCACAAGAAATTTGTGTATTTGGTGGGCTATGGAATTAAGAGTGCGTGGTTGATATTAAATACTATAATCTTAATCTGTCCATCAAAGGCTAAGTTAGACGAAAAAGATTTGTTTGGTAAGATCACTCGTCTTATAGGACCAGAAATAAGGAAAATTTCTCGTGATGGGTCTTTATTAGCCTGCTTGCAGTTTGCACACAGGCTTACGCAGGCTAGGTCTTTATCGAAAAGGGAATTCTACGTTCGATTCTGATCCATAATTGATTTGCCATTGAACTTGAAATTCAATAGACCTTTTAGTTATTCAGCAAAAGAGCCTGGATTGAACGTTATTTTTGTACATTTTTATATGCGAGGCGCGATCGAGTGGCGTTAGAGCTTCTATCACTATTATGCACATTCAAAAATTCTACAAAATGTTGCAGAGTATCGTTCGATTGAGATTCTTTTTCAGAATACCTAAAAGTTCTATGCAATCGTCACTTCCAGAAAAGCAATTAAATGCCAATGGTGAGTAAATCATGGAGCAGGAGCAGAGTCGAGCATGGAATTCCCGTTCCCATACAAAGCCCCTTACCAGCAATAGAACATTTCGACAATTAAAATAGGAGACTGGGGAGAGCAGTTTGTTCTGGTAAATGGCGGATGCAGTTCTGGTAAATGGCAGCCACGGAGTGAGCCCGTTGAAGTGAATAATGTAAACATGGCAATCGCTACTGCATAAAATACGCAGCAATTGAGCTGTCTTAGGATTTAGTCAAATAGCTGTCCATGCAAAATACATACAAATGTGTAATTTACCTCTATTGACAACTGATTTCCTTTTCTGCTGCAAACAGCAATGCTTGCTTCGAGTTTAGGCCCTTTCCGCATAACTTGACGAAATACATGATGTATTTGAAGTATTTAGAATAAGACAGCTTACTCTGACTTCGATTTTCAAGTGAATGGAATTCAACTGAAGTTTTTAACTTCGAATAGCCTTGTTGAATTCGATTAAAATTGACGCGAGGAAAAAGTTCGAACATAATTCAAATTTTGTTAATCTGACGGTTGAACGTACGCTAAAACTGATACTTCAAAACTGAAATTCTAAATCAGTTCCGATGCTGTAGCGATCGTCGCCACAGCTTGCAAAATTCAATGTTTACTTCAACGGCCCAACTACGCGCCAGCCATTTACCAGAACTGCATCCGCCATTTACCAGAACAAACCACTCTCCCCAGTCTCCGATTTTAATTGTCGAAATGGTCTATTTCCTAATTCCTGAGTCTGGCTGATGAGAACATGGGGCTCGAATCTTGCAAAATTATAAAATGAAATATGTAAAACGTTTTTGCCTATTTCCCATAATTCCAGAGAGAGCTCTTTCGACATCATGACTTTATTTGGAATAACAGCTTTTTTAAGATTTATGAAGGGATGTGTGAAAGGAAGTATCGGAAGCTTTGACAAAGATCAAAAGCACCATAGATTGTAAACTGATTGAGGAAAGTCAAAATGACCAATACAAAAACTACTCAGTTTTTGACACTCTAAAAGATGACAGCAAGCAGAAGTCTGTATCCCATATATTTTATGAATTTGCATTTGCTGACGTCACAGCTTCAGAATTAGCATAAATTTGAAAAATGCTGTAACTCTAAAAATGACGAAGATACCAAAAATGCTCTCTTTTTAATGATGGCGAACAAACTCAAGTTCTCTTCGATCTATTCAGTTGAAACAATCGAGCAATAACATTGTACACATTCAATTTTAATGTTTTGCAAACATTCGAACCCTATGCTGCTGATGAGTATTTTATCGAACAAAATTTCACATCTAAGTTAGTATTTGACTGATAGATTAACGATGAAGTTTTGTATATCAGTCTCATACCTTTTATTTCACGATTCTCCAAATGCGTTGATTTTTTTACCACGGGTGGAAAATGTGCGCAAAGCCACCAAGCAGCTTTGCAGAAAGCTAGTTTGTCTTCGAGGAAGAAAAGGGGAGGAAGAGAGAAAAGCAGAAACGAAGGAAGGAAGAGTAAAGAAATGATGGCAGGTGGAAAGAAGAAATAATAGGAGGAAGGTTGGAAAAGAAAGGGAGAGGTGATAAAACTAAAGATGGAAAAAGAGTAAGATGGCAAACAAAAAGAATGGAAACAGAAAGAAGAAAGGAAGAAATTAAGGAAGGAAGGAATGACAAGAAATCATTGTTTTGATTATGCTCTTTTCTTTTACAATTTAGTGGTCCAACAAAAGCTTTTAAGAGTAATTTCAGTTTGTAGTGGATTATCAACTACGCAGTGCACAATATTGCAATTCAACTGAAATCTAGCATCACGGAAAGTCTGCAAAACAATAGAAGGAACAATTCTGGTCTGAAGTTCTTTCGCTGAAAGGCGAATATTATTTCCAACACTGTTTTAGGGCCTGTTTATATGAGGCGGGCTGGCCCGTTAGCGAGCTGGCTCACCCTCAGGTGAGATTCTCTGCTTACCTGGTCACAACTTTGTAAACATCAGTTTACGTTTATATGCATGCCGGGCTGGCCCGCCTTGCCGAGATCTCGGCTATCGACTACCGGGATCCCGCCTCAAGCGGGCTGACTTTTCTCATATAAACAGAAGAAACGGGCCAGTCCGCCTGTTACGGACGTGCAGTATTACATTTGGCGCCGTGAGTCAGAGAATATTTCCTTGTTCTTTCAATTTTACACAAAATAATGACGGCACATGGCTACTAATAGCCGGGCTGGCTCACTTTCGAATCTCTCATATAAAACCGGGCTAGCTTGTTGGCGAGCCAGCTCGCTAACGGGCCAGCCCGCCTCTTATAAACAAGCCCTTACTCACCTGTTACTGTGTGTGGGACCATAGTCACAGGTGGGACGACCTGTTGTTTTTCGGAATGCTAGGATGAATTAGCTCTTGAACTATTCTTGTTATCCCTACAGATTACACATGCCAATGTTGTTGTATACAGTTACCACTACCTACTAGATCCAAAAATTGCTGATCTGGTGTCAAAAGAAATCTCGAAAAACTCTGTCGTTGTTTTCGATGAAGCTCACAATATAGGTGACTATGATTACAATTGTTTTGTTGCCTTTTACTGTGTATCAAAAGACAGTACCCCCTTTTGACTGGAAATAGGAACGAAACGAAAGATTCGTGTGAACAACAACATTTGTCAGTCCTCAACTTAGATTCACATATCTTCCATTTGAAAATCGTCCACCAAGCACCGGGAATAGACCTTTTAGCTATTCAGCAAAAGAGCCTGGATCGAGCGTTATTTTTATACATTTTTATACACGAGATTCGATCGAGTGGCGTTAGAGCTTCTATCACTATTGTACACATTCGAAAATTCTACAAAATGTACCAAAGTATCGTTCGATTGAGATTCTTTTTCAGAATAGCTAAAAGGTCTATACAAGCTCGCAAAGTGAAAATTTACAGTGCACCCGAAACCAGAGGCTTTGAAAATGGTTCTAGCAATGATTTGTATTATGGACGTTTTCCAAAGCACCTGCAAAGCTTAACTTTCAATTCTTGCTTTTGAAAAGAATAAAGACCAATTCACATCGCCCTGATTAAATGAAGGATAATAAAAATGTGTTAAGAATGATAAAGTTGCGCGACATCTCCAAAATTAGCGTGCATGTACTCCTTTTTCTTTTCTTTGGTACAAATAACACTTGGGATGGAATGGAAGGCACGGATTGATTCCTCGAAGGAATATTCATTTTTAGAACAATTCAAGCATTTCAAGGGATAATTCTTTTCAAAAGGAAAAGCTAAAGGTCAAAGTTGAAATTCGTTTGCAAAGTGCCTATGATCAAATCCTGGCTAGGCCTTTTCACAAACCCTCAGGTTTCAAGCGCACTCTAAATTTTGACTTTGTGAAGCCATATCTCCGGTGTTCGAAGGACGATTCCAAAATGCAAGATATGTGCATTTAAGTTGAAGATCAAAAATTGTAGCTACAAATTCGGAAAGTCCCGATATTTTTATCTTTTCGTTCCCTTGTTTAGTCAAAAGGGGGTACTTGTTTTGAGACACTCAGTAGAGTTTTTGGCTGAAAAATTTGAACGTTGTTATCGTAGCTTAATGGCTTGGTTATTTCTTTCATACTATAGGCACTGGAAGAAATTAAAGATTGGATTAAACAAATATTCGTGACAGCCTGGGCTTTAACCGGGGGCTGTTTGCTCAAGAAATGTATCTTTTGAAGCTATGAAACTTATTTCATACAAGCAATAAGAATAACAATACTTTTCATTGCAATTAATAGATAGATTTCGAATCAAATATAAAAGACAGATTTTGAATCCAATTTGAAATTTAATTGCGTAACTTGATCAAATACCTTGAATGTTTACTATCTTTTCTTGCAGACAATGTTTGTATTGAATCAATGAGTGTCAATATCAACAGACGATCACTTGACCGTTGCCATGCCAACATTGAAACATTATCCCAAACAATACAAACGTGAGTGTCACATATTTTTCACCTCAAAATATTTTTCATTCTCCGACAAAAAAAAGATGTCTTTGTATTTACTGTCAAAGCTGTATTTAGGGCCTGCTCATATGTAGGCGAGCCAGCCCACTTACGCTGACAGATGTTGGACACGTGTCGAGAATGAGACACGTGCCCATTGTCTAGATAAGCTGCGCATGAGCAATATAGGTGTTTTCGTCTCAGCGGCAGGAGTGAAGTGTTCATATGAGAAAATTTTCATCCCGCCTACCGAGATCTCGTCAGTATTCTAGTGAGATTTCGCTAAGCGGGCCAGCCCGCCTGCTCATATGAACAGAAATCAGATTTTGTATTGAAATTAAGGATGAGGTGAGATCTTTGCAAAGAGCTTCAGCCCGGAAAGCAGGCTGGCTTGCCTCCAAATGAGCAGGCCCTTAGCTCTCTCAAACTTCGTCTCCATTTAAAGCTAGATGTGTATCGATGATGGATTAAGAAGAAGGAATCGCTAAGATCTGTACCGGGTGATCCAAAAAAAACTTCACGAGCTAGATCATACATAGTTTCCTGAAGCAAAGGTATGAATGCAAACAAGGTATCAACATGTGGTAGAAAGGCTCAGCTATCTTCTGAGAAGTTGCTTGGTCGGTTTCAGGTATGCCTACCGTCCAAAAAGTAGTTCCAAAAATATGGAAATTCTTTCATTTTTCGAACTGCTCCCATGTTTTCCAGTCGATATTTTAGAAGACGTGCAAAAAATGAATTCCAAAAATTTGCTTTGTAACAATAAATTTGAATGGGGAACAGAGGTCAATTATTTTGCCCATAAAAAATTTCCGCGGACGAATTCAAATCCATTGAGTTAATAGTGTTTGCAGGAAAATGGTGGTGATGATTTTACTCAAATGAGGAATCCGGCATTCGAAATGTTCTTTGAGTCTTGCTTTTTAGATGGTAATCATTGCTTAAAACGACCATTCAACATCTCAAAAGTTAGCTAAGCCTTTCAACTAAACTATGACGCAAAGCATTTTGCAATAACGTTTGAGTTCAGGGAGGGAGATACGCTCTAGCTCGTGAAGTTTTTTTTTGGGGGGGTCACCCAGTGTATTAGATTAAGACTACGTTCACACGATGCTGGTACATTTTGAAAACATTTTCACGGATGGACCTCCCATTCACACGAAAACGGCACATTTTTTGCCTGCAGATCTCGAAAACGGTAGATTTTGAAAATGGAACCGGCACATTATGAAAACGGTATCTTGTGAATACTTGAAAATTATGAAAAAGAACATTTTTCTAGGCTTTCAAAATGAGGCTAAACGGCTCTTAAGGTATAGGTACAGCTTTCTTTGGAATCAAATAGACCTTTTAGTTATTCTGAAAACGAATCTGGATCGAACGATACTTCATATTGTAGAATTTTCGAATGTGCACAATTGCACTCGAGCCTCTAACGCCATTCAATCCAACCTCGTGTATAAAAATGTATAAAAAATATTGCTCGATCTGGCTCTTTTATAGAATTACTAAAAGGGCCATTATTAGAGAGATTCCCCCAATTTAGTTACTGTTGAATTTTCTACCGTTTTCAAAATGTGCTGGCATCTTGTGAACGCAGTCTAAGACCTCGTAGTATTAGATGAAGACCGGTACATTTTTTGATTTGACACAAAATTGTAGTGGATCAGGTTCCTGTGTACACTGTTCCAGCAAATATGAAGTGCTTTCTACCGGGTAAGTGAACAATGGCTGTTTGAAAGACTACTGCTCTCTGTTATTCGTATCTCCCCATTATTGGAGAGATTCCCCTAATTTAGTTACTGTTGAATTTTCTACCGTTTTCAAAATGTGCTGGCATCTTGTGAACGCAGTCTAAGACCTCGTAGTATTAGATGAAGACCGGTACATTTTTTGATTTGACACAAAATTGTAGTGGATCAGGTTCCTGTGTACACTGTTCCAGCAAATATGAAGTGCTTTCTACCGGGTAAGTGAACAATGGCTGTTTGAAAGACTACTGCTCTCTGTTATTCGTATCTCCCCATTATTGGAGAGATTCCCCTAATTTAGTTACTGTTGAATTTTCTACCGTTTTCAAAATGTGCTGGCATCTTGTGAACGCAGTCTAAGACCTCGTAGTATTAGATGAAGACCGGTACATTTTTTGATTTGACACAAAATTGTAGTGGATCAGGTTCCTGTGTACACTGTTCCAGCAAATATGAAGTGCTTTCTACCGGGTAAGTGAACAATGGCTGTTTGAAAGACCACTGCTCTCTGTTATTCGTATCTCCCCATTATTGGAGGGATTCCCCTAATTTAGTTACTGTTGAATTTTCTACCGTTTTCAAAATGTGCTGGCATCTTGTGAACGCAGTCTAAGACCTCGTAGTATTAGATGAAGACCGGTACATTTTTTGATTTGACACAAAATTGTAGTGGATCAGGTTCCTGTGTACGCTGTTCCAGCAAATATGAAGTGCTTTCTACTGGGTAAGTGAACAATGGCTGTTTGAAAGACTACTGCTCTGTGTTATTCGTATCTCCCCATTATTGGAGAGATTCCCCTAATTTAGTTACTGTTGAATTTTCTACCGTTTTCAAAATGTGCTGGCATCTTGTGAACGCAGTCTAAGACCTCGTAGTATTAGATGAAGACCGGTACAGTTTTTGATTTGACACAAAATTGTAGTGGATCAGGTTCCTGTGTACACTGTTCCAGCAAATATGAAGTGCTTTCTACCGGGTAAGTGAACAATGGCTGTTTGAAAGACTACTGCTCTCTGTTATTCGTATCTCCCCATTATTGGAGAGATTCCCCTAATTTAGTTACTGTTGAATTTTCTACCGTTTTCAAAATGTGCTGGCATGTTGTGAACGCAGTCTAAGACCTCGTAGTATTAGATGAAGACCGGTACAATTTTTGATTTGACACAAAATTGTAGTGGATCAGGTTCCTGTGTACACTGTTCCAGCAAATATGAAGTGCTTTCTACCGGGTAAGTAAACAATGGCTCTTTGAAAGACTACTGCTCTCTGTGGATGTTGCGGCGATGATATTTACAAAGACGTTGAACGTGTTCAAATCCATTTCGAAATTTACCTGACGGAATTACTCCTTGTAACGGATCGAAATTGTACCGGTACAGTGAGCATAGGTTTCAAATCTTTAAAAAGCTGGGTGTAAAATTCTATGACCTATTTCTTTGAACTGAATGGCTTCAAAGGAACTTTAACTATTTTACAGTAAATCTGCCGTTGGACTTTTCTGAAACCTTTAATATTTTCAGAATTACAGTGTTTTAGTCTTTCTTGAGAATTCAAGAAAATTTTCGAGAAAACTTAAAACTATCGTAATTTCTTAACCTCTTGACGAAAGATCAAATAGTTTTCAAGAAAACCATACTGTTTGAATGCCTACAATATTGTATCAATTAAAACTCTTTCACTCTTCTGGTATGTGATTTAGAAATTTGATGACGTCATATCATAAAATGAGCTGAAATATGAAATCGGCTATAATTTCGACAAATATTAAAGATTTCTGAAAAGTCCAACGGTTGAATCATAGGAAAATGGCTAAAGTTTCTTTCAAGTCATTCAGTTTAAAGAAATAGGGCAATGAATTTTACACCCGCCTTCTTTGGTAGATTTAAAGATTTGGAACCTATGCTGATACAGTGTAAACTTAGTCTAATTTACAGGGTGTCCCAAAAATATGGTGCCTCGATTGTGTAGCTCCTGTGGAGGATTTGTAGATTCAATCATCTCCCTTTTTGCACCGTTGCATAGATCAAGCCTCAACTTGGAGTTTGATTCCTGACTGAATATGACACGTAGTTGCTGATTTATAGCAAAGAGAAGCTAAATTAGCGGTTGCTTCAAAAACAGCACTTCTATTGTTCTCAGCAATGTTTATATATTAGTAAGTTGTTAAAGAAAGGGTTCTCGCATCGCATTAAAATGCTCTCTACGTATTTCTAACAGGTAGAAAGTGGTTTCCTATGAATAGACGACACTGCTGACCCCTTACAAGATTTAGCAAAACTTTTGATACGACGCTAGAACAGTTTCTTTGAAAACTTACTTTGTTTTGACTTTGCTGGAGAAAAACAGAAATGCTGTTTTGCAAGCGACGTCTTATTTTGCCTTTTCTCTACCATAAATCAGCAACCACCTGTCAGGTTGACTCATGCAAGGTCTGTATCTCTGATTTGAAGCCTGACGTACGTAAATGTGTAAATACCGAGTTGATTACATCTACAGCTCCTCCACAATAGCCACACAGACGGGGTGTGATTTTTTTTGGCACATCATGTATAATTTTCCAAATGGTGTCAGTCTTCGGTTACTCACCTGGTATGAATTTGTTTTACCCTCTACATGATAGTTCATTCCAGCATACGGCTCAAATCTTTCAAATCTTTAAAAAGGTGGGTGTAAAATTGTATAATATTTTTCTTTGAATTCATGTGCTTGAAAGAAACTTTGGGTAATTTGCTGTAAATCTACCGTGGCAATTTTTTGATATATTGATTATTTTCAAAATGACGGCATTTTGACTTATTTTGCAAAAATTCATCGAAAGTTTTGAAGAAATTAAAATCATCGTAAATCTTAAATTAATCGAGAGAAATTGATACAATCTTCAAGATAACCATAGTTTATGAAGGTTTACAACATGGTTGCAAGCTGAAATCTGTTGCTCTTCTTGTTTAGGATTTAGAAATTTGCTGACGTCACAGCCTCAAAATTAATAAATGCCACCATTTTGAACGTAGTCAAGGTATCAAGAAATTGCCACGGCAAATTTATTGCGAATTACCTGAAGTTCCTTTCGAGAACTTTAATTCAAAGAAAAATGTAATAGAATTTTACACCCACCTTTTTAAAAGATTTGAGCGCTATGCTGTTCGTTCCCGTTTTGTTTATAGATTAAAAGAAAACGATAAACAGAGGTTGCAGAATGAATATGAAAGGCTCGTGGAAGGTGAGACAGGACACCAATACTTACTTTCCTGAATGGTTTTTTGACGCAAATTGGCAGGGTTTCTGCTATTTTAGGTGGGAATTGATTTGGGAAATTTCTTCAGCTCTGGGAGCTCAAAAATCTTCCTGATAACAACATGAAACTGTATATAATGATGAAATGATAATTGATCGTATTCAACCAGATTAAATTTTTCAATAAATATTTACTTTAGTCAGTCATGGGCAAACTATACATATCACGCTTCAGATGGCAAGGTGTGAGGTAAGAAAGCTATTATGTAAATTTTTATGCGATGTTTACATTTTCAGGTCTCCGTGAAGCAAATGTTGCAAGGGAAACTGATATGTATTTAGCAAATCCAGGTATGGAATTCAATTGCTTTCTTTTCAAAATGTCCATGGAAAGTCTCCCATGATTTACGGAATGATCTATAGACTTATGACGATGAGTCCCTTGTATCCCTGCAGTAGACCTTGCTCAACAGGGACTCATAATGAAGGAATGAAAAAGCTGGCTCAATTTTGTGCAATCATCAATGGAATTATTATGGAATCACGGCTTCGAATCTCAGTCCCATCGGAGTCTTTCCAATAGCCGATTGCGGCAAAGATGGCGGTAAGGAATTTTTTACCAAGCTGCATTGCGTTCAAATTGCGAGTCTTTAACGATCCTATAGGACTTCGATTAAAAAACGCAATGCATCGTGGTAAAAATTTCCTTGCCGCCATCTTTATCACAATCGTCTATTCTTCAATCGAATCGAAAATTCTATCATTTTGACTACATGATTCCTTTAGCCTGCAATTACGAAATGGTAAACAAGTATCTAGGCAAAGAAAACCTCTAAGATAATTAGACACTTACCAGAATGTTTATCTAAATTCCAATTACAGAGAGCTGGTTACTCTCCTCACTCTACGTAGCAGTATGGGTAGAGTGGGGACTCAAACCACCAGCCCTTAGATTGGTATTAAAATGTGCTGCTACTGTGTTATCCCCTCATCAGTACTGTAAAAGCCCTGCAATCAAGAACATGGCAAAATAAGAACCGGCAGAGTGATTTTGTGGGAAAGATACCCAAAGATAAGATCCAAAAACAGACTGATTTAGGTCAATTTTCTTATGAGATGGTAAACTTAATCAAGAAATTTCATCACATTAGTGTAAAAGAACTTTCAACTATTGATAACTTAACACCTACACAGTTTTCAGAGATATGCAAGTTGTTTTATCAAGCTGTAATATTTAAACTGCTTTGTCACCGACAAAATATCATACCCTATGATATTTAAATGCAGTGATCCCACCCTCAAAGTATGTTCTTGTTTGCGGGGCTTTACTGTGTACCTTGTGAGATTTCCATAGCCCTATCGATTTAAATTCAGTATCATTATTGATTCAATGTTTAGAATTTTTATTGATGCCAGTGAATAGGACTATTGAATGATGCAAACTTGTAGCGAAATTTCTTTGATAATTTGCTTCGTTTTTGAGTTATCCACTATTTTGTAAGATCGGGTGTTGACGTCATTCTTTTACACAAAGCGAAGAGAGTTTCCAAGGTTGGCAATGCTTCCAAAGATGAATCGAATAAGAAAACTGATTTGAATTAGCATGCCTTTTCTGATTATCATATAAATTCACGGGACACCTCGTATATAATTTGTGTATCATAGCTATAGACCTCTTTACATATGTAACCTTCCAATGATAAGATACAGCTATATTTCCATATTTTGTCCTAGTATTCTGCAAGCAAAGTGACGTCATCAGTCGCTACCTGAAATCAGTGGATAACTGAGAAATAAAATGAGATATCAAAAAGATTGAAGCGCGATCTTTTTTATCATTCAACAGTGCTATTCATTTGGAACAATAAAGTTTTCCCTTCATGCCACTTTTGAAACTCACTCATCTTTGATTCTTGTTTCGTAGTATTGCCAGACGAGATTTTACAAGGTAACTTTTTCATATTTTCAATATTTTCATTTTGACCAACCCTTTTTATGATATGTTTCATACCATCATTCGTAGATAGTTACCGGGGAAGATGTAAGTCAACTCTTTGACAATTTATAGTCTGTTTTGATTGTGAATCGTTGCAATTGTCAATCAACTTTGTTCTGTTCATTGAAAAGCCGGCCACATCAAGCTACAACACAGGAAACAGAGACGATATCCACCTACAAAATTCGCCATTAGATTATACCAGAGGAAGGTTTGTGTACACAGGTCGAAAGGCTTGGAATATTACCCTGCAGCCTATCAGAGATACCAAATTCATTGTGTGATTCAGAAAGAAGCTTAAATTCCACCGTTTAAGCTAACAGAAGCTAGTCTTGTACTGATCCATGCGAGATCAGCACTCAAGGATAAAATATATTTATATCTATTTAGTTTATTCTTATAACATTTTTTGTACTTTACATATTTGCGTTTTAACTCAATGGATGTTGTTTTATAATAAGATAACATAAAACGAATGCTGTCGATGTCACTCTTCAGATGATATGTAGTCAATTTTCTGATAGATCTTCTCCCTCAAATTTAGAGGCAGTACCTGGAAATATTCGGCAAGCTGAACATTTCATTGCATTCATGAGAAGATTCCTAGAGTATCTGAAGGTATGCAGCATACGTTTGTTTGTTTTCAAGCATTTATGCAGTAGATACATCCACTTTCAGCCTTTAAAATATGTAGGCTACATTTTTGTTAACCAATGCAACGATCTCCTGCTTTTCAAAGGATGGCTCAGCAGAATTTTGAGATTTGTAAGTTACCTTCAGGGATTTTTCGTTTCAATACCCATTTAAAAGGTCATATTGCTTCCTGGATATCAAGACCATGATATTGGTAAATAAATGATTTGATTGTGGACATGTTCAAATTCATTTTAAAACTTGCCTGACTGAAATCAGCCATTCCTTTCTAACATTGTGAAGGACTTTTGCGAGAAAGCCACCTGCAAAAATCCTATAAAACAGGCTTAAAATCACGACCAAATTTCCCTTATATTTATGCCTTTGCAGCGATGACTTCTGTAGGTTTTAGCACGTGTTATCTTTTCTCTTGGGAGACCCGAAGTATTGTTACTGCACTAAGGGCATGCACAAGTATTTCCCTTCCTGCGACCAAACGAAAATTCTTAAAGGACAAGACTGGGGTTGCAGTGATTAATGCTGCAAAGGAAACTTATCATTTACTTACCTTTGTTTCACATTTTAGTATTCCAATAGCTGTCGTTTCCAAAATATTTTGACAATTTAGGCCACATCTCGTTTCTATATCGCTAGCTATTTTCTTGCAAGTGCACACAATAAAGAGGCTAGTAACGATTAAGAGGCGAGAAAATAATAGACAGCCTCGTTTTTGATAGCGCGATATGACGTCATATCGCTCAAATCGCTTGATTGAATACGTAATTTCATAAGGAGAAGTGGAAAGGTAGTGGGAAAAAGTATGATACAGCATTCATAACAATGTTATCTTGTATTTTATAATCAATCAGTTGTACCAACCCAGACTTTACCTTCAAAGTTCCTGCAAAAACACAAATTGAAATTATGAACTGTACATGAAAGACAACCTATTTTTGGTAACTTGCTTGATTTAATACGTAATTTTCTGTATGAGATATTTTGAAAGTTTCTTGCAGGACATTGTGAATTGAAAATTTCCTACAACTGTTTGTTCACCTGGTTTCATGCCATGATTGTGCTTTCAGAGTTGACTCTGTCATCCTTCCAATAACACGAGCTAGAGCTTTTAAAAGCCGTGTTTTTGAAGGCTTCTTGAGAGGACTTCCTGAAGAAAACCCCGCGTAATTTTAGGACGGAGTAGCCAATTTCAGGGCTTGTTCATATGGAGAAAGTTTCCCCGGCATTTTCCCGTTTCAGCGGGAAATCGCTCAGCCAAGATCCTGCCTCATATAGCTTTACCATATAAAATATCACAAGCGTTCACATGACAAGACATTTCCCCGGCTAGCCGAGATCTCGCTTGAATTCTACCGGGATATCGCCTAACCGAAGAAATATTTTCCCATATGAACACATTTTCCCTGCTAGGCGTGGAAATCTCTTTTGTTTATGGTCAATCCTTTGACGCCAGCGACAAAGCGCTATTGTTCTTTATCCCGGCTTGGCGGGGAACTTTTGTCATATGAAAGGTCGAAGAATATTAACTGAGCTGAACGATTTTCCCGCTGAAGCAGGAAAATACCGTTGAAATTGTCTCCATATGAACAGGTCCTCAGTCAAGTATATTTAAGAATTTGTTTGAACATGTCAGCTATTAAACAATTTACTCTCCATTGCATTGCCTTGATATCCAGAGAGCTGTTCCATTCAAACGGAGAATGTTGTTTGTTACTTGCGTAGTATGGTCCTGCGCAAATATACCGGGTGAATCAAAAGAAAAACGCCCGGCGTTTTAGATCCTACTACTCCCTGAATATATAAGCCATGTTATTTTGGAATATCTGATTGAATAGCTAGCATGTTCAATTATTTTTGGAAATTTTCTTGGCTAAAATCGGTCACTCCGTTCAGATTCTGTGGGCAATTTTCCAAAATGAGTCCCTTTGAGAAATCTTAAAAAACGTGCTAAAATTACAAGCAAAAGTCCCCAATGTGTTTACCTCACAGCGATGACTTTCAGCACGCTTTAGCACGTGCTTTCGTTTTGACGGGCTGAAAAGTCTTCCTCCTTGTGTGAATAACTTATTCAGGGGGATGGGGGATCCTATTGTCCCACGAGGACAAAATACATGCGCAAACCCAAAGTTATTATTGCCAGGACGGAGAACAAAGGGAAATTTTGCTTGCTGTTTTCGCTCGTTTTTGCAGGTTTTCGAAAGGGGCTTTCTTTAATAAATCTCCTATTTCGACGGGAAGGAGCGACCGATTAAAGCCGGGTAAATTACTGAACCTAATTTGAAATGTCGGAGATAAAACAAGACATTTTTCAACATCATTGCTTTGATATTGAGGGATCAGGATTTTTTCAAACGCCGGGCGTTTTTATTGACTCACCCGGTAGGCAACAAAAAATAACCGGATATTTTTCAAACTGAGATGGGATTTTATTTGTAGGTGAGGCTTCGAGTTCAGCACGTCGTTTCAGAAACTCCGCCTTCCTTTCTCCAACACATTTATCAGCAAGTATGCATTGATCGAAAGCCATTAAGGTAACAACCATTTGTTTTGATTTTCAAGCCGTTTAGGTCATAACAGCTGTTGGCTTTTGTTATCTTGACCATATTTTTGCATCAGAAAACAGCATTCTACAAAAATATGACAGATTTCCATGCTTACGTATTTTAAAATTCCACAACGTAAAACTCACGGGGTGAGTGGCCGAGTGGCTTATACAGTCTTCGTCAGGTGACTGAAGTTAAGCTTGGTCGAGTGAGGTCAGATTTCGGATGGGTGACCACTGAGGCCTGACCTCGCAACTCACCTCGCCGTCCTTCGGAAGGGACGTTAAACTAGGGGTCCCGTGCCTGGATGCGGCATGCTTAGTGGGCCTAAATTAGCTTTCAGTAGCTAGAAATCCTGACAAGCCCACTCAAAACAAATTGAAAACAAACAAAAAACAAACAAACAAACAAACAAACTCAACAACTCTAAATCAAGCAAAGTAAAGGAGCCACAAAATAGAGTCATCGATAAAGGGATTTTTTATGGAGGGAATAGACCTTTTAGCTATTCTGAAAACGAATGTGGGTCGAGCGATATTTCACTACAACCTGTAGAATTTTCGAATGTACACAATTGCGATCGAAGCTCTAGCGCCACTCTATCGAACCTCGCGTACAGAATTGTATAAAAATATCGCTCGATCCAGGCTCTTTCATAGAATAGCTAAAAGGTCTATTTCTTGTGCCCTCTAAGAAGATAAACTAATCGAAGAGAGACCACCTCCTTTAAATTTGTTTAGCAAGTAGTAAATTGTTGCAGACTGTACCATGGCATATTTGTTTCAGGATTAACACAGAGCTAGAGAGATAATTTTTATTAATGCTTAATCATCGTAATGACAGACGTGGCCTCTAAGGGACTAGGGGAAGAAATGAATGGAACTAAGGTATCATCTGATTCAGGAATCCATCTTTTAAAATAACTTGAATATAAGAAACAAATTGAAATGAAACTATTATTCTGACATCTATTTTAAACAGTGTTTTAAAGCGTTTGTTTATGCTCCGTATGAAAACACTGCATCCACCGTCTTGCAGCCTGGCAAAAACATATTTGTGAATGTGTAGGGTTTCGAAGCAGCAACACAGCTTCTTTCTGGCATTCGTCAAAGTGCAGTTCTGTTATGAAGGCGCAGTTTTATACCCTAACAAAGTAACATCAATACATCAGGAGGTATTTCATGGTGCAATCTGCGTGTGCTCTAAAGAAAATTTTTTCACCCTTCATATTTCGAAGATGGCTTTCACCTCTATTTTTTACAAGCTGAATGTCTATTTGCAGGTTTTGTGCAGAAAGACTTCGATCTCTTCTTCATACACTGGAATTACCAAATATTGCTGAATATGGTGCATTAACCCTGTTAGCAAATTTTGCAACCCTTGTCAGCACATACTCCAAAGGTAGCCGCAAATTCTTCTTTGACTATTCTCTCGATTGAAGCAGGACAGACAGAGCAGAAACTGTGCACGCATGCGCGACAACTCGTAACTTTGACCCCCTAGCTCCCTGCAACAGATCCCAAAATTGGGCGACATTTGATGTTTTCTTCCTAGGGCCTTGAACTCTTGATTTATCATTTCAAAAAGCTTATCTGTCCAAACACTTCCTTATCTCAGATTGGTTGATGACGTCACTTTACGCAGCTTCCGCTCTGTCAGCAGGACATCAATTTTCTTGCGTGTGCCAAAAAAGGACATAGATTTGATAGGCACTTATATCTCCAAATCTTTCAGGTATCTCCTTATTGTTCTGATGTGTCGCCTCGTCCATTTTCTGGCAATGAAATATGAATTTCCTTTGAAAGTTTATGGTTTGCGTATCACGTATGATATGAGTCAAAATTTTTAGATCTTTGCATTGGAGGTGGAAAAAGTGCACAAAACTGTGAAGTGGCTTTGCAGGATGCTTGCCAACCTAGGAGCAAGAAAATGGAAAAGAAAAAGATAAAGTAGAGACGAATCGATGAAAAGAAGCGAAGGAAGAGGGGCAGGGAAAGCATTGACAAAAGAAAGGAATATAACAAATAGCCGTGGAGAAAGAATGAAAGATAGAAGAGTTAAGGTAGGAAAGAGAGATGGGAGAAAAAGGAAAAAAGGAAAGGATGGAGTATAATTGGAAAAGGAAAGGAAGGAATAAGAAAGGAGAAAGAAGGAATTGAATTCAGAGAAAGAAAGCAAGAGTTAGAAAAAAGAAGGGTGATCAGGTTCCAATTTTTACCATCCATTCCGTTCAGATCTTGTAAAAGCTGGTAAAACCACAGAGGAAGAATTCTCTTTCAAATGTTGCTTTGCAGGGATGTAAACCTTTTCCACAACTGCCTAGCATCCTCAAATGTATTTTCACATGTTACATGTTCTTTGATATTTGACCACATATTTCACCAGGGGTAACATCACTGAAGAAATTCTTTTTTATTTTCCATCTCAGGATTTATAATATTGATTGAGCCATTTGACGATCAAACGCCGACAATACCGAATCCTGTCCTACATTTCAGGTAAGTCTGTTTTCCCAGTTTTGATTATTGATACTAACTCTCCCTAATTCTTTGGTTTATCTTCAAAAGATGGATTGCTCGGCCCAAATCAATGAGGGAAATACTGCAAAAATAGCTTACAAAATTTTTGGATTTTAAAATCTCTCATATTTTTCTGGGATTTGTTAGATTTCTTTAAGATTTTCGGTGAGTTTTATGACGCTTTGAGATTCTTAGAATTTCAAGTGTGTGAGATTTTCGAGAATTTTTTTCAAGATATTCAAAATATTACAGTTTCAAAGATTTTCTAGATTTGACAAGATTTTTGAGATTTTCTAAGAATTTTCAGTTTCCAAAATTTTTAAGATTTTTGTTTTTGCGAAAGTGCACGAAATTTGGCTGTTAAACCTTTCTTTTTCTCCGCCTTCCTTTCTTCTCATGTCCTTGAATACTCTTTCTTTTCCTTCTTCCCCTTGCTTGCCTATTGATACCGAAATTTAATTCCTTACAAAATCTACACTTTTCAGCGAATTGTCAAGAATGCTGAATACATGCATCTTGCTTTGGTCAAACCGAATCGTCATGAAATAAAGTTGGAATGGAAGCCATCCTTAAGAAACTTGCAAAGAATAAGCACTTTCTTCTTTTATCGAAGAGGAATGCATTTTATCTTTATCTAAACTTCATCAAAGCCCATTATGGTGGTGCAAGGATCAGTAATGTAAGCTTTTCTTTAATTTCCAGTTGTATGGATGCTTCAATTGCAGTGCGTCCAGTCTTCAATCGATTTCAGTCAGTGGTAATTACATCAGGGGTACGTATATCATGCTTAACGATAACTCAATCCAGTTCTTGAGTTAATCACCCCTCTTGCGATCCAAGGATACTCTTTAGAATATCTTATTGCATGAAGCGTTTGCAACTTACCTTACTAGATGTGCAAGCTTGTATCTGTGCAAGATAACAACTGTTGCACTCCAGGTTCATAGTACATGCTACTTGCTGGTTTAAAATGACGCGTTGTCTTTTTACATACTGTTTTTAGCTTGATAGAACTTTCTAGATTATTGGATAACCAGCAATTGATGTAGAAATGAAAAAAATGTTTTTTGATTGACGTATGGTTTTGCGAGGAAAGTATCTGGTTCTCCAGACTTCTTGTTCTATTTTTTGTCGTTTTCACTCACAGAAAAAAGGTGGTTCGTAAAGTACGTTTTAGGGGTTAGGGAATTCCAGCCGGGTAGATATATGGCACTCCAAGGAACTCAAGAGATCTTCTAAAAAGCACCTTATTTCTATCAGTATCTAGCTATTTTAACTGGCAAATTTGTAATTCAAAATCTATTTGCCGCGCAAATTTCAAAAATTGCCTTTGAATGTACTTAGATTAAACATGACATAAAACGCCAGAAGTTTGCACTACACTAAAGTCCGTCTCAAATCAGATGTCACTTTGAGATTTACGATGACGGAAAATTCGTTTGCAGAACACTTTTATGGTTGTTTTTCGTGGGGAACCGGAGGTGACATCTGCAGGTGACATCTGCCTTGAGGCAGAATACAATATTTTCTGTCAACAAAGTAATCGTTTTGTGATACTCAAGAATTTGAAATCTTTTACTTCAATTCATTTGTATATCCTGTTTCTTTTCCCCGTAGACTCTATCGCCAATAGACATTTATCCAAAGATCCTGGACTTCAGACCAGTAAATATGGCAACATTAACGATGACTTTGGCGAGATCATGTATTTGTCCAATGGTAAGAATACCACTACTTCAATGAATTATCCACTTTTGAAAATATAGGTCCCTCTAAGTATGTAGCACTATCAATTCTACTTTTGTGGGAATAAAAAATATTTACTGCCCTTGAAAATATCATGTAGCCCAAAGTCGGGGTTTTCTCATTCCTATGTGCAATCCTCAAAGCATCCAAAGCCTTTCAAAGCCTTTCAAAGCCTCAAAGCCTTTCAAGTTACTTGCTAGAATCACTATATTATTGAAAGTATAGAGCAAGAGAATTTGAATGATGAGTCTTGAAATGACTGATTGATGTCAAAAGTTTTTCAAATGAAATTGCTCTTTTGGATTGCGATTGGCTATTGTGACCATTTTTGGATGCCACACAGAAGGACAGATTTTGTAATGCAATAGCAACAGTTGCTTTAATAGGCACACACAGGAAATTCTCTCAACTATTAAGTCAAAACAAGCATGGCCGCAAAAGTAGCCCCGAAACCAGGAGAGCAAACTCTCGCCTTGTTCAAGCAAAAGGTGGTTGTTAAGAGCGGTTATGTGATTATAACGAAAGAAGAAGGCTAAATCTAAGTTCCTTTCTCGCGAATTTTGTTTATTTGATTCAGAAGCGGAGCAGAAGGCACTATCTTTCTCAGGGTTTTAGGGCTTAAATGAAACAGGTACTACACAGCTCCTGAATCAAATAAACAAGCTCCCTGATGCAGGACTGTAGATTTGCCCTTCTTCTTTCGTTATGGGCGTATAACTGTTCTTAAAAACCACCTTTTCCTTGCACAAAGTGAATGTTTGCCCTACTGTTTTGGGGCAACTTTTGCTGATGTTTCGATTTACTGTTTGAGAGTATTTTCTTTGTCTGCAATCGCTAATCGTTTTGAATGGAGGTGTCGATTAAAGCAACCGTTGCTATTGTATTACAAAATCTGTCCTTATTGATGTCATTGTATTTTCGGGTTGAGTTGATACCATTATACGTTTTATTGTCTATATTGTTCATATGACTTTGTGATGCTGTTTGTGTTGCATCTTTATATCCTTAGATTGTCAGCAAAGGAAATGATCAAGTGGCAATAAGCTCGAAATTTGAAACCAGAGATGATATTGGTAAGTCGTAGACGAACGAAATTGTTTCCTTGATAGAAATGCTTCACCACTTTAGTGAACGAATCTTTCTTCCTTCCTTAGGGCTCGGTTGATTGGTACCAGGTCAGAAAATGGTAGACTTGGAAGATTCGGAATAAGTGTTTGATTTACTCTGAAATTCTCATAACGGTAGGTTTGGTAAGTTTGGAAGGCCGTCTGGACCTTCTTCTCCAAAAGGAGAAGGTTGGCATACTTCAGAGAGACTGTTGAATTCGGTTAGACTCATGCCTTCTCGTCCCTTGTTTCCCTGCGTTTTTGTTATTGGCTGGTATCACTTGGTCAACAGAGACTCATTATATTGCTCTTAAACAGTGAGCCCACTTTTTCAAAATGGCCTAAACAAGCGGAATTTCTCATACACTCAACAAAAGTTCTTCAGATTCAGGTCTAAAGAGCTTGAACATTGAAAGCAAAAATTAATTAGAACATAATAAAAGATTCATTATCACATGGTATTGTCGAGGATGAATTGAAATTTTTTGCCACTATTTATTTACAGTTTCGTTTTCCACTTTCTAGCTGTGATTCGAAATTATGGGAATCTTCTAGTTGAACTCTCTGCAGCTGTCCCAGATGGAATTGTGTGTTTCTTTGTTAGTTATCTCTATATGGTAAGAATTACCATTTCCACTTCCTGCAAAATGAATTAAGAACACATTTAGCGATAAATAGGGAAAAGGTCTGAAAATACTTTATTGAAACGATTCACACGCAGAAAGAGATGTTGACAGCGTTTCATGCAGTTGTTCGTGTTTCCAAGTCTAGATGAAAGGGGGAAAATTGTAATGTCAACTTCAATATGTTGCCACTAGCGTCAATATTTTATTGTTGAAATGAGGGATAGACGTTACCGTAGTGGATTCGTTGTGTGGCACATGAACACAACCAGAACACGATAAAATAAATGAATCATTTTCTTGAAATGCTATGCAATTATCATCAAACATAGCAAATATTAATACAACGAAAGTCGAGTCACTTATTGTAGTTGAAAGCTTGTAGGCTCCCTTTCATTGTGAACTACGCTCACCAAACATCGACATCGACTTGAGCTTTGGGTCGTCACTTTATTTTAAGCATGGCCTATCGTACGTCACTGATAGTGGAACGCGTTCTTTCGAAACTTACGTCTTGTATCGTCGTCATGAAATGATAAATTCTTCCCAAACTCCGTTTCGTGGTAATATTGTGCGTGCTCCATAGGGATCTGAACAAAATGCACGCTGTTAACATACAGGAGAAATGCATTTAAACAACTGAAAATCATCTAACAGTCTCAAGGGACATAACGGGCTGGGGGTCTCCTGACTTTTTTCGGTCTCTATTTAACTTTGTCAGCAGTTATCGCATGCTAGAAAAACTCATAATCTGATGAAATCTGATGATTGTGAGAGGATTGTGCTTTATTTGATGAAATCAATAAATGTTTTCAATCATAAAACAAAGTTTGCATCTCTTCGTACATCAAAATGATAATTCATTGCTTTCTAAGATGTTGTAATTTTGTTTAAATGTTGTAAATATGCTTTTGCCCTGCACTGCTGTGTCTTATGGTAAAGGTGCATTTTGATTAGTCAGGCATGAGCATAGATTGTATTTAATGTTGTGATTGCATGAGATTGAATTGATACATCTTCTTTTGCCAATCAGGAAACTGTAGTGTCTATTTGGAACGACCAAGTGAGTATTCCTATTTTAATTTGCTTTCTCGTAGCTAGAATGAAAATATGAGCAGCAGGATAAAACAAATAGAATGGAAAGGAAGCCCAATATGAGCAAGAGTGTCATGAAGAGTGTTAGAACACCAATGTTTTAATTAAGGATTTATTCACCTTCTCTTGATCTTTATTGTCTTATTTGTATCGTTGCAACTTGTGTCTTCAATAGACCTTTTAGCTATTCTAAAAAGAATCTGGGCGATATTTCATCACATTTTGTAGAATTTTCGGATGCGTACAATGGTGATAGAAGCTCTAACACCACTCATTCGAGCCTCGTGTATGAAAATGTATAAAAATAACGCTCGATCCAGGCCCCTTTGCAGAATAGCTAAAAGGTCTATTGACCCGAACTGTTATGCTGGTTGCTCATTCGAATCTAGCTCCTTTGGTTTTCTGTGTCTTGGCGCTTCTTATCAGAAGACATAGTTTTAAAGGAAATTAATTTGCGATATCACATTGTCTCCTGCAAAGGCACACTAACATGCTGCAATATAAGGGAGTTAGATTCGAATGACCAAACAGAAAAGTGGTTCGGTCAATTGAAGACACGAATTAAGACGACACAATTAAGATAACAAAGAATGTGTGTTCTAACACCCTTGGTCAAACTGACAAAATCATGCCTTTCTGTTATTGCATCTCAGGCCGTCAGGAGAAAGACTTTTAGTTTCTGTCAGAAAGATCTTGATAAGTGTTCAAGTGGATCATACTCTTCGTTCATGTGCAACTCCTGGTTCATGTGCATTTTCGTTGCAATTTTAGTAACAATTGTTGCATTTTCAGCTGTGATTCATATGACTGTGGCAAACAAAGGCAGTGCCAAAATTAGATCTGATAATATTTTGATTTTTTAGTGTGGACAGTTACCTACAAAATTACGCGCAAAAATAAGTCATCATGTTAAGGATGTTGCTACTAAGACACTCATTGAGTGTTTATTCGTTTCCAAAAATCATATTATTATTGTGCCAGCAGCAGCGCAGCGACAAACATTTTCAACTTTTAAATTCATACTTCGTTTTAATTTGCACTCCTTTTAATAAATTCAAGCTACGATTGGGGACTAATTTCTAAAATCTTTATTCAGAAACTCGTTGTTTTAAAAACTGGTCCAAAAATCCTTTATTCGTTTTAAATCATTGCAACGTGTTTGAGAAAAGGTTGAAGTGTTCACACATGAGATCTTTTTCAGGGAATTATCTCAAATCTCCAAAAAAACAAATTAATGTTTATTGAAACTCAAGATGGTGCAGAGACAAGTTTGGCATTACAGAACTACCAAAGGGTAGGTTTAAAATTGCAAGATAGAAATCCTCAATGATTGCTTTCTATTTCGTTATATTTTACCACGTGATTCAAAAAAAATGTTTACAAGTTTGGCGGGCTGTGAAATATGAAGTATGAGGCCGATTTTCAAAACTAAAGTGTTAATCTATCAGTCAAAGGCTAAGTTAAATGTGAAAATTGTATTTGGTAAAATGGCACATCCCTACCGCCCAAAGATTAGAAAAATGCCTGTGTGCGGTTGGTAAGGGAATCGAAAATTCCATGTTCCATTCTGGTTCATGATTTATGTGGCATGAAAGTCACATTGCAAGTTTTAGAAATAGAATTTTAATTTCAGGTAAATTATGAACCAGACTAGAATGAGGAAGCCTTGTTGCCAGATATGCCCCCTACCAACATTTTGCTAATTCCCTGGTCTAAATGATAGGCGATTTTACCGGACAAAATTTTTCCATCTAAGTTGGTCTTTGACTGATAGATAAACATCTTAAGTTTGAATGTTAGTCACATTTTTATTGCATAGCCCGCCAAACGCGTAAACCTTTTTTGACTCACCCTTTAGATATTTCCTATCAGAGTCAACTGTCGATATTGGGATGCTGCAAAACGAACTGAGTGTTGATTGATATGAACTTTGATGTAATTCACTTGACGTTCTTTCGTTGATTTTTTATGGGAGTGCTATCGTGCGGTGAAAGATCTGAAGCGATGTCATTCTTTAAAGGTGTAATCCGTAATAATTTTAGCTTTCAGTAGCTAGAAATCATGACAAGCCCACTCAAAACAAATTAAAAACAAACAATCCAGTGGATCTTTAGACCTAGTGGATCGTTATAGTTCATTGCAACCAGTTTTTTACACTTACGCAGTCGGATCAATCACGAAAATGTTTGAAAATTGCAGAGTTTTTGCCGATGTTTTGCGTAAATGGAAGCTCGTGTATAAAAGTGTAGCCTTGCCTTCTTCGAGATCTCTGTTTGATTAGAGAACTGTCTGAAGACTTACCTATCCCTAAGATTCAATTGGTCAACAACTTTTTTCTTCCTTTACATGTTTTTTATTTTATAGGAAACTTGGATAAGCGACTAGTATTAAAAGTTTCTTGATTTTACATGAAAATTTTAGCTGTTTGGTTCTAAAAGTTTCTTAGCTTGTTTCTTATCTTTTAAATGCATGTGGTATTATCCTACTGCCGCGTATTTCTATCTTGACATGCAATACACTTCTTAGCAAGAGAGAGTTCTTTTAGGCTCAAAATATGAAATCATTATGGATATCACTCAAAAATAAGGTTCATCGCAGTTTCTTTATGATTTCCTTAGATTTGGCTTTCGAATATTTCTTGGTACTTCTCTGATATAACACTAGAGTTTCTTAAATTTTTGGCTGTCATATAGTACTAGTTTCTTATGAACTACAATCGCGGACAAAAGTCATGACACACTTTGTATTTTGGAGGAAATTTCGAGTTGAGATCCCCCAAACCCCTATTGCAGTGTTGAAAGCTGATAAAAATGTCATAGATGAGTTGACAAGTATGTCTTCTTCCAGCAACCAACATTGCAATGGAGGGGAGGGGGCATTAGCAGTGAAAGGTAGCAGTTTACGTACAGGAAAGGCCTCTTTTAACGCAAAGTCATCTGTCCCAACGAGTTTTGTCTGCGATTGTAGTTTCTTATAAAATAACGTGTATCTCTTTCAAATCTAAGCTGCAATGAGCATTACTTTAAACGAAGCATCTGGTTATTCATTTGATCTATCTCTGCTTCGTAGGCGTGTGAAAATGGACGTGGCGCTATACTGCTTTCCATTGCTAGAGGGAAAGTTTCCGAAGGAATCGATTTTGGTAGGTCTTTATCTAAAGCTCAGATAAATCTTGTTTTTTTCCTATTGCTTTGAGTTATTACTTACTAGTTTTATAACGCAGCAAAAATTGTCGCCGGGACCACGCAGAAGAGCTAGAATGAGAAGATGAAACTGTATCGCATGATTAAGATTATCATGGAACCCAACCCAAAACGTGAAGGCGCTTGAATATTATGCTAGCAGTCGTTTCAAGCTGTTTTCTCCAACAAAAATGTATGGCATACCATCCACTGTTTGAAGTAGTATTTTCGTCACGTTTAACTCTTAGGCTATAGTAACATTGCACCAAAAAGTTTCGCCGTATTTGGAGCTATGCGGTAAAGATGCCGTAGATATAAGATGCCTGTCGGAGTAAAACAACTCTACTTTGGAGAGAATGAGTCACTACTTCTTGATTTACCATATAGTGTAATCACTTCTTTCCCGATCTTTTAGCTCCATCGATATTGACCGGAAAGAAAAGCAATCATTTGAACAGCAGATACTTAGGATGTGATAATGTTTAGCTTCTTCACACCGTAAAACAGAAGACCCAAAATTAGATGAAAGTCAATACGCTACCACCATCTGGATCTAGTGAGAGGAAGGTAGTTGTACTGTTTGATGCAACTGCAGGTTTAGTGCAGGTGCCATCACAAACGTTATGTAATTAGCTCATTGCAATAACCTTTCCCAATTGCTTTCAGATCATCATTATGGACGAGCTGTTATTATGTTTGGTATTCCATATGTTTATACACAAAGCAGAATCTTAAAGGTATTTACATGGTCTTTCTTTCCTTTGTTTTATTGTTTTAGCACTGTGATAATTGTCTCGCTGATATGTTATATCTGTGTAAAGTAAGAACCTGCAAATTGCTGGTTGAGCCAGAAGAAGGTTCCCACTGTTGAAAATTCATAGCATCAAGAGTATTCATGGATTTGAATAATTCATATTCTGGCGTGATTTTCTTGCAATATTTCCTCTTACCAGCACTGGAAATATACGTAAATTTTGCTTCACAAAATTTCGTGGTTGCAAAATCAAAAATCCTAACACACATTAGAAACTAACTGTGCATAGGTTAATGTAGAATACAGCTAGGCAACACAATTTTCGGGTCACACCTCTTTTCAGCAGAAACACTAGAATTTCCGAGAATTTCTGTAGATTTCATTGTGACGTCACAGCAAAATGGCGCAGAAATTGAAAAACAACATCGAAATTCGGAAACTGCGTAGAAAGTTGACCCAAACTAACTCCAAGAGAGTAAATCAGGCAGAGCGCTAGGGTTCCATTTCGTTACTCCAAGAACAATTGTTGACAAAAACGTGGTCTTAAACTTTTGGCCACGACTGTAGTGGGAAATTAGGCTGTTCAGGTCCTTAAATGTGTTCTTATTCATTCAGGGCTTTCAGATATTTCTTTTGTTCTGATTGAAAGTTCAAGCCCACTATTTACTGACAGTTCATAGGCACCTGAGTTCATGAGGCCTTATTCACAACAGCAGTTCGTGGAAGAATCAGAAATTTACAGAATACAAGCAATTTCAAGGCATCTTTAGAAACTTTGAAATGATTAGATATTTAGATATTCAGCTTTTTGAAATATGCACATATAGCAGTATCAGTCTGTAGAGGTTCAATGACAAAGCAACTTGACCTTTAATTCAGTTTGATGATCTCTACAAATAGGAGCCTATTTCAAATTTCAGGCTGGACCAGTTCTTATATGTTGGGGTCTAATTTCAGAATTTCAGCCTGTAGCTTTTGGTGAAGGTGCAGGCGAAGTTGCATTTTTCAGCGCCAAGCGCTGGGATCGCAGAAATAGACCAGACCTAATTGAGTCTGCGACCCCTTGTCATGACGCTCAAGTGGTGAGGCCCTACCGGGATTCGAACCAACTCTGCTAACTGATCTGGCTGCTATGTCAGAGGATTACACCAAGGCGCCACAACACCTCCAATCACTAGGTTCTTATTCACTAGGTTCTTATACGCTGGTTTTTACTGCATTTAAAACGTATAACTAGTCTTTTGATTCTTCTCTCACATCCCAGGCACGATTAGAATATCTCAGAGACCAGTTCAACATCAGAGAGAATGACTTCTTAACATTCGATGCAATGAGGCATGCGGCTCAGGTATAACATATGCTTTTACGTGAAAAAAGGCAGAGGATCATTTCAGAAAACCAGAATCATTTCGAGGATTACTTCAAAAACGGACAATGTTAAACACTTGGTCTAATCGTAGGTTCGACAATAAACAACGTCTTTCCACTCAATACTTCATTAAACATTCAGCTTAACAAATACACAGTTTCTTTAAAACTGGCGGTCAAAAACTTAGGCCTATCGCGCAACAACAACCATGACATTGAATCGAGGCTTCTCGATGACGTAATCGATATAGAAAGTGTCTTTTTTGGGGGTAAACATAAAATAACTAAAACTATATGTATTACAGAATAACGAACAACATCATTGTTCATACATTTCACACAATTCTGCTTACCAGATCTTAAATATCTAATTATTCAACAAGAAATCAGTTAGATCTCCATGGCAGAATCTAAAATTCTCCGAAAGCAGTTTATTCCATTCTGGTGCAAAGATGTGGAATGAAATCCCATTAGATAACAGAATGGTTCCCACATGTTTAAAGAGGAACTGGAGGAATTCCTGCAAAATTAGCATATGTCTTAAATAGATATTTGTATAGTTTTTTTTTTCTTTTTTAGCTGATAGGGTTTTATGTTTAAATATGATAAAATGAAATGCCAGAAACAAACATTTCATTCGCGTTACAAAATTTTGCAAGTCTGATAAATCAAGTTGCTATCACTAATGTATTTTGATATTTGATTAGCTGGTGAATGAGCCATTCTCGTCTCGAAATATTCTTGCTTAGCATTGCATAAGCCTTTGTAGTAACTGCGACTATTGGATTAATCATGCCTGAAAAAATTTTTGATTTGGTGAAATGTCTTACGTTTTGTATGAAAGATTGAATCGCGATCGCCAGTAAAAAGCCTTTCAGCTGTTCTGTCAAAGGGTCTGAATCGAGCAACTTTTTGTATATGTTTTAGAAGGTAGTCAGATTTACAAATGTGCAAATACACTTATCGTAGAAGCTTTTTATTTTATGTATCGAATCAAATTTGATAGAAAACGATACTTGATGCGGACTTTGTGAAGAATACTTAAAGGCCTATTGAGACTTGTCGTTGGCACTTTCGATGAATATTCACGTAGAGTACATTGTTCACAAGGAGCATTTGGATAATCACTACTATGTCTTCAGTGCATTGCCATTCTATGCAATAAAAGTATTTATGTATTTTAATTTTGTAGTGTGTAGGGCGTGCAATTCGAGGAAAAACTGATTATGGTATTATGGTCTTTGCTGATAAGGTACGTTTTTATGGTTTCTTTGTGTGACTGCTAGTCAGGATTCCAAGAACTAGGATTCCTTCACAGAAGAAAGATGCGTCATTTATAACATGTGCGTCTAATCTTACTGCATCGCAATACCTAAACAAGGGGAGATGCAGGAAACCAAATCAAGAACGACATAACGGCTTTTATCGTGAGATATCTACTACTGTGTGGTCAGTCGCTCTCCAATGAGCCAATTTGACTGACAGTAACTGTAGGATATAATTTCTTCTGAATCTTAGACCATGTCCACATGATGCCGGCACATTTTGAAAACTGTGAAAAATGTGACGGTAGCAAAATTTGAGCTAGCGTTCGCACGATGCCGTTTTCACAAATCCATCTTCTAAATCTACCGTCTTGAAATCTGCCGGCAAAAATGTGCCGTTTCCGTGTGAACGGGGGGCCCATCCATCACATTTTTTACCGTTTTCAAAAGTTACCGGCATCGTGTGAGCCCAGTCTTATTTTCTTGTCACAGCAACCTTATTTTATCCTTTGGCTACCGATTGTTGTTGTGAAGATAGTTTACTTATTTGTATTTAAGAACATATGACAAATATTGTCGAATTCAAGTAAAAGAACCAATCTTCAAATGTAGAAAGAGAATTTTTTCTTCATGAATTTGCATCGGAAACCACCGCTAAATGATAGCTTGCACAAGGATGTTAGGACGCCCATGTTTTGATTAGGTATTTATTACGTTGTCTTGATCTTTGTTTCCTCTTTTCTTTTTCCCTGCTGGGATCTTTAATTGGCCTAACCGTTTTGTTGTTCAGTCATTCGTTCAAATCTTACTCCCTTGTATTCCCTATTTGTTAGTCCGCCTTCTCAGAAGAAAAGGTTTCAAACACATTTTGCGGCTTCCTGTTTAAAACCTCTTCTGTGAAGGCGCACCAATACGCAGGAATATGAGTGAGTTAGATTTGAATGAATGACCAAACAACAAAGTGGCTAGGCCATTGAAGACAAGAGTTGGGACAAACCAAAGAGAAAAACGATGTCAATACAAGGTAGATAAAATATCTAATCAAAACATGTGTATCCTAACACCCATGCTTTATGACAAAATGTAGGATAGTCATATTAATCTCGCTGTTTAATAATTCTTAACCAATTTCAGCGTTTCTCCAAAGCCGATAAGAAAGGAAAATTACCAAAATGGATTCAAGTAAGTGCTTGTTCCTTATTGGTCGGTTTGTTATTTGCGTCATTGATTGGTTGATTGATTGATTGATCAATTCATGCATCCATTCACTCATTTCTTCATGTGTTCATCAGTTCCCCCTAAAGCATCATTCCATTTTTCAAACGTGTGTTAGCTTTTGGCAGTCAAGCCTAAAAGGGATAAAAATTTAAATTGAAAGTTTATTCTGAAGGTTATGCCAAGGTGTCCTGTGTTCTTAGATGACTAGTGCCGTTAGGTACGAAAGGACGTTTTCGTTAATTACGTTATTCCCATCTTCACTCCTAGGAGCATTTGAAAGAGGCAAACTGCAACTTGACAACTGATGAATCTGTTCAAGTGAGCTCGTTTTTCGCATCAAATTTACTTGTTGTTCATATTTTAATCTGCCTTTTTTTGAAATGACATTAGAGCTGCCTCCTGTTGCTGAGTTTGAAGATTAAATCAAATCTTAGTCCGAAGAAACCTGCCACTGCCATTTACGTCAAACTTTTATGCCTAGCTTAGGTTATATCTGATTTTAACATTTATGGTTATTTTAATTGAGGTTATTTTACTATTTTAATTATTCACATATACCGGGTGTCCCAAAGAATGCATCGGATTTGAAAAAATTCTAACACAAGCTGTTAATAATTAAATAATCAATTTTCTCTAAATCTGCAATGATATTGGTTTAAATTTTGATATATTTTTTCAGAATAGTTGGTGACTTGGTTGCAGAGTCACAAATCAATCAACTTTGATTTGTTGTCAGGGCAAAACCAGAGCTGCCAGTATTAGTGCAAAATTACAAACATGCCATACATGCAACTTCACAGCATTACAGAAAAGCTCACAATTTGATCAAGAAACTGTGACAAATGGATTCCTTGCTGATTAATGAGTTATCGACTTTGTGGGAGCTTTCAGTGTTCATTTACAATGAAAAGTATAACTCTAATGATGGCCTAGTCATGTTAGCAAAAGTAGCATTTTTCAAATCTGTTGCATTTTTCTGTGACACCCAGTATACATTTAATTCCTTTTTGTTTGCTTGAATTAGCTTGTTATATAGCTACTGTATCATTAGCTAACTTTTATAAAAATTGTTGGCAATTATACCGAGTGACCCAAAGAAAACTTCACAAGCTAGATCGCGCATATTTTCGTGAAATCAAATGTTATGAAGACAAACAAGGTATCAGCATGCAGCTGAAAGGCTCCGCTGTCTTTTGAGATGTTGCTTGGTCAGTTTGAAATATGCATACTGTCCGAAAAAATTGTTTTAAAAATATGGAAATTCATTCATTTCTCAAACCATTCCCTCGCTTTCCAGTCCATCTTTTGGAAAGAATGAAAATAGATCAATTCCAAATTTGCTTTGGAGCATGGAGTTTGAATGAGGAACAGAGGTCAATCACTTTGCGATCAAAAACTTTCCCCAGACGACTTCTAATCCATCGCTATCTCAAGATTCACAAAGTGTTGACTGGAAAATGATGGTGATTATTTCACTCAAAATGAAGGATTCGGAATTCGAAATTTTCATTGAATCTGGTTTTTCGGATGGTAATCATTGCTTAAAATGACCTTGTGGCATCTCGAAAGATAGCTAAGCTTTTCAACTAAACAGTGATAGAAAGCATTTGGCAATAGCTTTGGATTTCAGGGAGCCAGCTATGATCTAGCTCGTGAAGTTTTTTTTGGGTCACCCGGTAATAGTAAGATAAAAGTCAGTATTTGCTCTTAGCTGGGCTAGGTGCGATTTGCAACGTCATGAAGAACGAAATATCAAGTAAAAGCTGTTCCATGTGATGAAGACGCTATTTCGTGGATAGGACTCAGTTTTAGCACACTCATATCTTTTCCTGATTAACTCCATTTGTTCTTTTGCTCTTAGGTTGCAAAGAGATTTCTACGTCATATGGCACAACCATTTTGTCATGTAAGGTTCTAATTTGAGGATAAAGATGCAAATGCCTTTTGAGAAATTGGAATGCATGTGTTTGACCGCAAGAATACATTCATCCATCAAGTTTTTGAAAGAATTTTTTCGCAATTTCCAGAGATCATAATGTTATAACACAGGGGCATCAGTTTAAATATTCTTAGTTATTATTTAGTATTTCTCGATATTTCTAGCCGCGAATACTTTGACCAATGCGAAGGAGAGTAGGAAATGCGAAGGAAGTGAGGGAGAAGAAAGTGTTCGCATTTCCTACTCTCCTTCGCATTGGTCAAAGTATTCGCGGCTCTTCAGAAACAAGAAAGAGAACAGTATCGAGAAATAAGTGAAAATATTCAAAATAGAAATATCGAGAAATAAATATCGAGAAATACTAAATGATAACTAAGAATATTTAAAGTGATGCTCCTGTGGTTATAATTGTATTTTTGTTTATTTGGCATTTATTTCAAACACCCGCAGAATCGCATTGTTTTAATTGTCGAAGTCTTTGCCCCTCTTCCAAGGCCTTGGCGTCATTAGCAATTCATAATCATCAATAATGTTCAGAATTTCACGAGTTTAGATGTATGAATAGTGTAGACATGGCAAATCATAGCACAAGAGAGCTTCATAAGTACAGGCATATCCAAGTAAACAAAATAAGTTGAAGTATTCAAGTACACTGTGAACATTTAAGAATTTTCGATAGACGTGAACCAATAAACAATTAAAATTATGTCGAAAAGTTTACAGGAGAAAATTATCTTTTTCAAGAAATAGTTCCCAAATAATTATCTCCTGCTTTCCTTGATTTTAGGAAGATCAGCTTGGCCTTTCATTGCTAACGCTGGAACAGTTGCAGTCAGAGGAATTTCAGAAGAGGATCTATGATGCTGCACAAGCATAAGGTATTTCATTCATCATTTAATGATAAGTTATGAATTATTTCAGATGTACAACAAATCTTTATAAGATTTTCTTTATGAGCAACTCAACTGTCTGATTACTAACAGGGACGTGGGAAGCGTCTAAAGCTTTAGGGGGCACGACACTTAGAGGGCACTTTTTTCTTTTCTCTAGAAATAAAAAGGACACTGCTTCGTTGATTGCAAAATCTTGGGGCATCCCCTGCCCGGCGCCTACGTCTATGATTACCAAAATTAGGAATCGCAAACATTTGGCGATCTTACGCAAGAAACTTTGTCATGTTATGAGAAAATTAAATCTTACATCTGCTTGTTTATTGAACTTTGATACGTTCAAAGAAATTTTCAAGGAAACTCGTTGCCTCAAATCTGCTTCAGTACATGCTCAGTTTTGTAACCCCACCCCGTATAGGAATATCATTTTTTGAAGAATCCGTGTAATGTCCTGAGATATTCCTGGTGCACCAAAGATACACTGTTTTGCGAAGAGTTTGTTTATCCAATAGGTTTCTAGGCTTCCTTAATTTTACTAAGGAATCGGAATATGCTGTGGGTCCCGTAGACACATTATGAATTTAAAAAGCAGTGTAACGACGAACAGTTTGATTATGATCCGCCTGGGGACGTTATGATGAAGAAAATTTGTATTGTTATTATGTTGTGATCAAGTATCAATGTGGTTTTCGACAAATCCATTAATTGTATGATATGACAATCCGCTTGATTAATGATTGGTGGATAATTGGTGGACAAGTCCATGTTATAAGTAGAAATATTAAAGGCAGTCTGTCACGTCTCTGATTGGCCGCGACAAAGTCAAAGCTCAACACAACAGATTTCTTTGTGAGTCTGTGTCTTTGAAACAAAGGAGGGCTAATCGTCTTGACTTTCTACGGCCGTAGAAAGTCAGAGGATTAGCAGCCATTCAAATGTCCTATTCTTTGTATTGTCCAAATCTCCCAATCAAATGCGTGACAGACTGCCTTTAAGCAGTAGCGTAGCCAGGGGGCAAAGGGGGGTGGCCGTCCCCTCAATCATCGCCAAAGATGAGTTTTGTGATTCTTCCAAATCCGTTGAGAAACTGATGGGGGGGAAGCTGCATTTTTCTCCAATACTTGTGACAGCGTGGTTTGTCAATGCTATTAAAGAAATAGGAATGAAATTTTTGAGCTAACAAAAGACATCTTGGCACGATTTAGCCGACAAAAGTATCAAAGATTTTCTGCTCGCTTCGCTCGCACTTCCATTCGTAAGTCACTGTATAATCATTGTGCCGCCTGGCTTGCCATCATATCCCCGCAAGGCAACCAGCTTCATTAGTTTCTTTGAATCCGACTTAGGCACCCCTTTAAATTGATGTATGTATGAGTCCATTTGGCCCGGAACATAAAATCAAGTTAATCACATCTGACGAATTTTCTCACTTCGCTCGCACTTCTTTCAAGACTTTCTTCTATACGCTCTTATGCAGCCACTTGCATCCTTGAACGATTTCTGCATTTATGAATCCAACTCAAACCTTAACTTTAATCGACAGTGCATCTCTTCTACAGTGATGTGACATTTCAACCATCCAGTGAAATTCAGTGTGTGCTTCTCAAAAATGTTCGGCTCGCCTCACTTGAACTCCCTTCATGTTCCATATACCCCATAATCTTCGTTGCTCCTTTTAGAGTTATTATCAGTGTTTCAAAACAATTCAAAGTTGAAATTTGTGAACGGTACCATAAATCCCATCATGCTGCAGTGGTCCTTTATGGCTCAGCTCTTAAAAATTTTTCTTATCAATCTGCCCAGCGTGACATGAATATTCTCCTGTTTCCTGTTACAAGGGACTTTCTGAATTGCTATTTTTTACTTCTTTTGTCTCAGGTACCCATGGTACTAAATTGCGAAATCTTGGCGAGAATTGAAATATGACTGACAGAAAAAAGAAAAGCTATCGTCGCTTCCAGTTTAAAAACGCCATAGAAAATTTTCTCTGCTATTTTAGTTCGGTTGCATTCTTGTTTTTCAGCATGTTGGCAGAGGCATTCTAAGCCAAAGTAGAATGATTAAAAATTTTCCTTGTGACAACTTGACCCAGGACCCTTCAATTTCAATATCCCCTGTGACTCTTAGCCTGAAATGCCTGCCGTTGGCTGTAGGGATCCTTATTTGCTACCACTCTGGAAAAATCTCATCAAATGATGATTTGAAGACTCTGTACGCTGAAGAACAATTTCTTTTGCAAAATATTCTTGCAAACGATGCCATAGACTGACAAGACAATGATAAAGTAGTGAAAAGAAGACAGTTCCTCGAAAATCAACATCGAGCGACCAGCACCAAATCATTTTGCAGTAGAGCTGAGAAGATCCATTTCGTATTCGTACTTGATATGTTGGTCGCTTGTAATTGCATAAGAATTCTTTTGTTTTCTTAGTAAGTTGCTATAATGATCCAAATTGAACAAAACATCCTGCCTATTTTGTATTCAATGTAGTCAGGTTTATGATGCAAAATATAACTGAAAAGGACGTTTCCCTCGTTTTCCGAGCATCTCAAGGGCGTGGTCCCCAAAAATTTTTCCGCGGGCAAGCCCCCGGACCCCCATATGTGCTCGCTACGCTCGCGCTTTGCCCCCCCCCCAAAAGCAGGGACCTGGCTACGCCACTGCCTTTTAAGACACATAAAAAGAACTTTAAAAGAACGTTTCGGCCTCCAACTTCAGCCATCCTAGCTAAAGAACCAAAACTGTATGCTATCTGTTTGACTAGCTTAACCAGTTCTCATAATATAATCACCGCTATAAAAGCAGTGCGTGCGAGGTCCAAATACCGGGTGAACTAGAAGAAATTTCTTACTTTTAGATATTCAAAGCACCAAGGGTTCTTCTTAGGTTTGAATGATTCAAATTCCAGTTGAGAACCGAAAGGTTGAATTCTTTTTTGTGATTCTTCTCGCTGTCAAACCAGCTTTAAAGTACGACCAAAAACTATGTAGAGTTAAAACGTTTTCGATGCCATTTCGGCCCTATTTGCTTAATAGTAAAAGTTAAGGTCTCTTTCGAAAGAGGAAGAGAAGCGTAATATCCTTAAGCAGCATTTTCGAAATTTAAACTTACAGAAGGGGGTTGAAATCAAGCCTCTAAAAAGGCAACTCTTGGCCCAGGCAGCCTTGAAGCTTGAAAGATATATGGCTAAAAGCTCTATCTTAACTGTATCCAAACCTGTGCGCCGTTTATTTGTCAACCCAATAGGTTTTAGTCTACATACAAAGAAATTGCCAAGGGTTAGCAGATTTTGGAAAATCTTGTTTTCTCAATAACGGGGGAAGCACTAAGTCGCTACAACGACAAATAACAGGGGCTTTTGTTTCTAAAATCATTTGTGCTGAAGAGGTGAGGCTGAAGACAATCTTAGCCCTGGAATCGAGGTAGGAGATAAATAGCAAACTCAAGAGATCCGTAAGCAAATTTAAAATTAGCTTATTGTATTTGATGATTTCGACACGTGTGTGCATATTGTTTAGCTGAGGGAACAAAAGCGTGCGTAGGCGTTTCTTTGGCCTGTTAATAGTATTTTTATTCAGTGTATCCCCTATCTTTATAAATGTATTTTCGCAGATGTCACTGCCTATCGGAAAACGATTGGATTTATGCGAAAGCCAGTGGTCAGCAACGCCGATCAAGACCGATCAAAGAGAAGATAAAGAAGATCCACTGCTTGCTCGTCATTTAGATAAAGAGAACCAATTACGCCATGATTTTGACCCAGTGAGATGCAGATTCAGCCTGATCAAAGAAGTCTTCGTCATTTAATCAAGGACTGTTTGCGATATAGACATATATGCTACCATATATCATATTTTTTGCATCATTTAGCTCGTTTCATTGGTTCTTGAGAATTGGCTGCTCGCAGACTAGAGAATTCTCGCTTTGCTTGAACGACCCTGTAGCTACCGGGGAGCTTAGACTATGTTCACACGATGCCGGCACATTTTGAAAGCGGTGAAAAATGTGACGGTAGCAAAACTTGAGCTAGCGATTACACGATACTGGCAAAATTTGAAAACGTTACGAAATTTGACGGTAAAGGACTCGTTGCAAGACTTTGATGCCAAAGAAATGTATCTACAAACTAAGAATCGATCAGTCTCGTTCCAAAAGCGTCCAAAAATGTTCTGTTTTCATCATTTTCAGGTGTTTACACGATGCTGTTTTCGAAGTGTGTCGGTTAGAGTTCCGATTTCAAAATCTACCGTTTTCAAAATCTACCAGCAAATAATGTGCAGTTTTCGTGTGAACGGGAGGCCTATTCATCATATTTCCTACCGTTTTCAAAATGTGCCGGCATCGTGTGAACGCAATCTTAGGGCCCCGTTTACACCATACCATTTCATTTCATATCGGATTGGGTAAGGCAATCCGATATGTAAATTTCTCCTGTTTACACGATGCCGTTTTCAATTTCATATCGGATTGGTGTCATGCCACTTTCAGAGCGTTTTCATTTGAAAATGCGAAAACGGCATGAAGCTTATCGGATTGGTGCTTTCTCGTGTAAACAGGAGGCCAATCCGATATGGAATGAAAACTGTATCGTGTAAACAGAAGGCCAATCCGATATGAAACCAATCCGATATGAAATGAAAACGGCGTCGTGTAAACAGGAGAAATTTTCATATCGGATTGCTGTACCCAATCCGATATGAAATGAAAACGGTATCGTGTAAACGGGGCCTTAGTCTACACGAAGCAAAAATAGCAAGATACCCCTATTGTATTTAGTTGTATTGTCAAATAGTTTGTTTCTTAAGCCCCGGTCAAACTGATCAAACATTTCACAAAACATTTATCAAACTTTATATTTTGATTTTGCTTCATGTCGTGGGTTGGTGGTCATACAGAACTAACATGTCACCAAACATTTCACCTAACATTTGGTTTGAAACCTGTGATCAGAAGGTGCCTGTGTAGTCAACGAGACACTGCAGAGCATGCACAAAGGCATTTTGATTTTGATGAAAACAAAAGACAATGTTTGGCGAAATGTTTGTTGGAGTAGTCAAACATATCCAACATTTCACACAATAACGGAAAACAAAATTTGTTTTTGACCTAGATGAAACTTTGCCCAACACCCCAACACTGCCAAACAAATGTTATGAGACCAAACAAGGTGGTCAAACAAGCCCAACATTTCATCAAATATTTGTTTTTGAAATGTTAGGTGAAATGTTCGATCTGTCTGATCGATGTTGTAGCTTTTGAAGGTCAAAAGTATATTCTTGGCTTTCTCGGTTGTAAGAACTTATGTTTAGCCGCGTTGAAATGCAACGTTTTACTATCATGAAGTAAGCCATCACTACTTAGTTGGTTTTGCTGGCATCCCGGGTGGGGGGGGGGTGGGTGGTACTCGATTGTGCCCATGACTCGACGTGAATCTGGACTTTGACAGATAGGACCCATTTATATGACAGGATATTCATGAATTCCGAACCTCTTGCATGAATTTCAGGAAGTTCGTAACCATGTCTATGAATTTTGGAGATTTCAGAATGGAATGTTTATTCAAATTTTTTCAGCTGTGATAATGATTCTGAAAAAGCTACCCATCTACTGGAATTATGGTTAAAAACAGACCCATATGTGGTTAATTTCAAGTGAAAAAACCCCCTCCATAGGAGCGGCATGTCCAGTACCATTTAAATCAAGAACCTTCCCTCTTGGGAATGACATTCGTAGGCAGACCGAAGCTGGAAAGTGATATAATCAAAGTTGCTAGTTTTGTTCCACAAAAGCGTCTTAAAAGCCATCATATCTCACTCTGTTGTACAAAATATGTAGCAGTTTTTCAGTAGAGGTCAGTAGTAATTTTTGCGGGCTACAAATTTTGGAACTTGTTGGGTGATTTTGGCCTATTTTGAAGGATTCGAGAGGATAAATTTCTAGTAAGCCGTTGAGGGATAGTTCACTTGTGCCCCGAAAAGCCAAGACCTATGAAGGATGACGGACGGACGGAGCGGACGGTCTCCCAATGATATAGAAGCGCCGAAGGCGGTTGCGGTTTTGCGGTTGCGGTCACTACAGCGTGTTGAAAACGAGGCCAATACAAGAGGAGCGAACGAAAGACCAAAATCTGTTAAGGCCAAGCAGGACAACCCGGAAGTGGCAAAACTGCTTGTTTACATACGAATCTCAGTCAATAATTCAGCCACGTCCATGGCAACTTACCTGGGAGTCGAAGCACCTGATATAGTCTTGCGTAGCGTATTTAGGAAATACGATGTCGACAACAGTGGATTTCTTGCCCACAGCGAAGTGAGAAGATTGTTAGGGGAAGACCTCGCCATGCATAAGGAGGAGATCGAAGCTTTTAGCCTGCTATTAGATAAAGATGCAAGCCATAAAGTTTCATATGATGAATTTAAAGCATGGATGCAGAGTCCCAATCGTGCGGGACTAGCAAGAGACCCAACTGGTTCAAAGTATCACATTCTCTTGAAAGCCGTGGAATATTTTAAGCAGTATGACACCGATCAAAGTGGTGCTCTTGAAGGCAGTGAATTTGAGAAGCTAATGAAATCCATGGGAGTTCGAGACGAAGCTGTTGCTGGAGCATTAAATGGCCTAGACAGGGACCACAATGGAAAGATATCATTTGAAGAATTTCTGAAATGGTTAAACTGGATCCCAATGGATGATTTATGATATTAGTGATAAATTTTATTTAGCTTTGGGTTATGCAGGCCCTGTCAGCAGGTCTTAATTCAATTCAATTGATTTTTTCAGACCTTGCAAGGACATGTTTTCTATTTAATAAGAATTAGCTTTGTTTCTAATCCACTGTATTTGAATTCCATAGCTGCAGTTACTTTCTTTCCGCTCACTGAAAATTGCCTTTAAGTCCAAATGTGAGTTTTTGAACTCTCCCTGCCTTTCTCATCTGCAATGACTCTACAAGATAATGCAAGCTTCAGCAGTTAAGAAGGGCAATGATCAGCGGCGGAGCCAGCCGCCACGAAGTGGGGGGGGGTTAAGGAACGGTGGGGGTCCGGGGACGAAGCCCCCGGAAAAATTTTTGGGACCACGCCCTTAAGAACTTTGGGAAACGCCCATTTTAAATATAGAAATGCTCCCTTTTGAATATGGAGATACGCCCAATTTGGATAAAAAAATGACAGATGAAATCATGTTAGTTTACGACAAACCTTCATACAGGGTTCTGAATTGTATTACAAGAAGTATCACAGCTTGTAAAACTTTAAATGGGTCATGTGATAATTTTAATTGTTAAATATATATTCGATCTTGAACACAAATGGACTAAACGCAGAGAACTGAACCATATCCTCACATGCTTCTTCTAAAAATCGTTACTGCAACTCGCTTACTGGGAGATCCAAGAATGGCAAATAGAATTCTCGCATAAAAACATCAATTGATGCGGTGTTTTCTTCTTGATTTCGAGTAGAAAGGCCGTGGGTGAAAGCTGCATCAATAATAATAAATCGGAAAAGACATGAACTGGAGCAGGTAAAATGACAAAGACAGAAAAAGATTTCAGAACAATGAGTTCATATCTTTTTCGATCAAATTGCACTGTGGCAGTAGTTGATTGAGAAAGCGAGATTAAACGCTGAAGGTATACCTACCCCTACCCTATGATTTTTATGAGGTTTTTGGACGAATCTAGATTACCATATTTTCAAAAAAGTGAGGGGGTGTTTACCCCCCCATACCCCCCCGTGGCTCCGCCACTGGCAATGATATATGATACGAATAAGCAAGAAAAAACAGTATTCTCAAAAATTTTGCTCCCAGAAAGGCAGTTCCCATGCCCCAGAGGCTACTCAGATATATCTATGATAGGGATATGCAGGCTTGGGTACAAAGCATCAGCCCACAAAGTTAATTTCTGACATGGAAATAGACCCAAAGAGTAATTTATCAAATACAGCATACCCAAATGACATAAAGTGAGTACAGTTAACCTTTTGGGTAGTGCGCTAACTCATTAGATTTCTCAGAATCTAGTAAGATATTTGCATCTTTTGAATTTAACAATGTAACTTGATTTTTGAACTTTGCTTGTAAAGTATGGTTTTCCCAATTTTCTTACTTTTCTCCATAATTTAGATCCAGAAAAACAATGCAGTATTTCAGGAACCCCAGAAATAACTGTATAAATGATTGACCTAAAAAATAAGCTTTTCTCAAATTTTAGACCCATAAAAGTAACCTAAGCAGCCCTGTCCTAGATATACCTGAGCACCGCCCTTGGGTCCCCAAGATCCACACCATCATATATTTTTCTCGTTTTGCCAGAGTGATTACTCTTCGCTGTTAAAGTTGTTAAACGAATCTACGAGGTGTAAAGATCGGTGAGGTAGGTAGTGGGTGTAAATTGCCATTGAAAAAAGATTAAACATCATAAAAATTGAGGAAAAATGAATAAATCTAATCATAAATGTACATTATAATAAGAATCTAAAAATTAAAATGTAGTTTAAAAACACCCCGAAGTTTAGAATGGCAGGGATGGCATTAAAAAAGTCAATGCAACCATGTTTCCATAATGGCCCCCTGAGGTGTCTATGAAAGAATAGTTTTCACAAAAGAAAGGAAAAATGATATTCATTACTCAAAAGTTGACTGTAAAGCAGCATTTCCGATATTGTTGATGGATACCTCTATAGCATTAAGGAAACACTTGAGTTCAGCCACGGGTGGGCAAGTACTGTGAAATATTTGACCCCATGTTTACCCGAAGGAATTGGAAAATTCGAGGGAAAATTAACCGGTTCTGTCATCACACAGTACGACTTTCCTGCCCAAAACAGTTAGTTTTGTGACGAAGTTGATCGTTTAGAATCAGTCTTCCTTTTCCATCAATTTGTCACAAAATGAAGTTTTAATTATCATTAAAATTTACGAAAACAGACCGGTATCTCAAATGATCGCAAAAACGGCGCCACCTTTCTCACTTTCTCCACCAAATTTACTTGAAGAAGTCCAGGAAATTCAACGTTTCCGCCAATTGTTCAAAATATGTAATCTTAGCAAGACAACATGCCCTGGGACACTTGTACTTTCATGGCAACGATTACCGTTTGCTGTCGACAAACTGTATCAGGTCAAAACTACCAGTTTTTGGACAACCATCGCGGGAATCATCGTCTGAGTTTTCTCTTTTCTCATGTTGAAATTTTCCGCCAGAAACTGAAGAAAAATAAAAGCAGAAATAGCGACCAGTTTGGGGATATAGATGGTGCAATGCCACTGCTTGCCAAGAAATAACCTGCACGCTTGTTTTGACGTTTGCTTTAATGACTATATGATAGAAGTGATTCCTTTGCGTGTTTGCATAGACAGCTAAAGTCCCAGACTTTAGGCGCCAGATGGCAGTAAAACACTATGTTGGTCATGTGTTGGTAATGCAATGTCTCCTGCCAAGTCCGCTTCCATCTAATTTGGTCCCAGGCCTTTTTGCCACAAATTCCCCCAAATTTGGCGCCAATTTCAATGGATTTCTGTCTCAATGGATGAATCGTGCCCATTCATGGCACTGTTTGTTTTGAACCAGTTCTATTTCTTCAAAAACCTTTAATTATCGATTATGTGCCATGGTGACTAGAATCTCCGTGTAAAGTCTTGGATAAACGTCGAGGCTGTAGTCAAACAAAAAATCATTTCATTCTAAAACCCTACGCCCCTAAGGATTTTCGAGAAGTTTCAAGGTCATTTATTTTTTTGTTCCAAAGAAGTACTTAGCTCAGCAAACAAATTGTATTTTGGAAGTGTAATTGAAGGGATTTTGACAGTTTTGTGGTTTCTGTGTTGTATTGGCCCTGGCTACACAGTTTCACCCCTCTCAACACTGCAGCGCGGAGAACAGGAAGTCAACTACAGCAGAGTGCAACAGAATGGCTGCACCAAAACTTGGAGGAAGCTTTTTCGACAAGAACGTTCCAAAAATAGTGTTAAAGAGCTTGTTTTCAAAGTATGACAAGGATGGCAGTGGACAGTTGAATCGTCAAGAATTAAAAGGCCTTTTCGTTGATGATTTAGGCCTATCCAAAGAACAAGCTGAAAGTTACTCCTTCTTGCTTGACAAGGACGGGAATGGAAGTGTGTCGTTTGATGAATTCAATGCCTGGCTACATAGTGGAGAACAGTTCAAGAATATCAATGATTCATCGAGATATTACAAATTAAAGAAAGCTGTTGAACTATTCAAATCGTATGACAAGGACGACAGTGGAGCCCTTGATAAAGATGAATTTGAAAAGCTCTTTCTTGCTTTTGGAGGTAGGCCGTACACACCGGGTTGCATTTGAGATGTAGGTTGGGGTTAGGTGGGCATTACAGAGACTAAGGCCCCCGACCTAGAAAAGTCCTGTCTGCCCCTGCTTATAAAGAATTAAAGTCCCTGGTATCTCTCAGAGTGGACGTACCTGCTGCATGTAGGTGTGGTGTCAGAAATCTTCTGACAAAGGGGCTGGACCTTCCAGCAGGCGGCTGAAGTGGCCAAAAATGTAGTTTTCATTCATAATTGTGCCAAATTTCCCCTGACAATAACTCATAATTTCCTCTGATAGGTGCTTTTGTTTCCAGAGCTTAAATGTCTCTGGTGCTTCCACTGGTGCCACCCTTGGCTGCCTGATTTAGAAAATACCCACACTGTTCTTGTCCCACAATTCGCTCGCTAAATAGGCTGCTGTAAATATCTATTACCCCAGTCATCAAGAATTCCACTTGAACCAGAAATCAATGCCTACTAACCACTCACCCGCGTTGGTCATTCCCATCACTGCAACCTTGGAGTTTGCAATGTAAACAATGCAAAGAACGTGCAGTTTGAAATATTTTTGCACTTTCTGGTCCAATTCTTTACCAAATGTTCTTTTTGGATGAATTTTACAAAGGCATACAGGTCAGGGAGCTGGATAATAGCCACCCAGGATTTCGAGTATTTGCAGCAGTTGGGGAAGAAATCCACCCTCCTTTGGGCAAAAGCTTTGACAACAGTCTTGGTTTTGCACAGGCTATGGTTTTATTCTTACTATGCATGTGCATTTCTAAATGTTTATGAATGTAGTGTCATCCATTGTCTCCATTTGGATTGCTGTTTTCTATCAAGATTAAAAAAAGTGCAATGTATATGTTATATTACACTGATTTTTTATTACACTGAAATATGACACTGATTTTGATTCTTTGATTCCAGGCAAGAAAGAGAAAGTGAATGCAGGATTGAAGGAGCTTGATAAAGATGGCAATGGTTTGATTTCATTTGAAGAGCTGATGAGATGGTTACGTTGGATTCCTATCGACGAGTAATAGACACACTTCACAGCCAAATTTCATCATCATGGATTCCACTGTCTTTGAGATATTTCTATTGAACATATCATGCATAACATATTAAGCACTTTTGATTTACGGGTGGATTTTTTTTAATGATGCACATGATTCAGGGGGCAGTTTGAGAATAATTAGGATACTGGCAGCCTGTCTACTTGTCAATTAGGCAAGGGATAATCTTTAGGAAAGGACATGTCTGCAACTTTTTACCATTATTTTGATTGGCAAGATTCTACATTTGATTCTGGTCCTTGATTTACATCCCATTGATATTTCAATCCCATTTCTGAGAAACATAAAGTTGTATGAAACCAATGGCAAGTATAATCATGGACCAGAATTGATCATTGGCATCTCTTGTTACCATACAAACCCCTTACCAGCATTTTCCTTATTCATTGGTCTCAAGGATGAGTATCCAGGGTAGTAACTTCCGTATGTAGAGTAACGGGTACCTGTTGCCCAAAAGGATGGGTTTTGAACCTCAAAAGTTCTAAACTTCAGGTCTCGAAATGTAACTGTTCCACTAGAATGGGGACCTGTTTCAATCATAACAAAAACTTTTTGACATATTTGTTTTAACTTTGGATTTTCTAGGTCTTAGTTGTGAAAATTTTTTTGCAGTAACTTATCTTCCGTTGATATACCTTCACAGTAAAATGACATTGGATTCCTGGGAATTTCAACAGGCTTTGCCCCCTAAAATCCTGGGGGGTACATGAATTGCGGATGGGTGGGGGTCTGCCGCCCAGTTTTCAGAAAGGTACCCTCTTCTAATTACCGAAACTTGCTTTCATACCCACTTTTATGTTGAATTTTGGCAGAAAGCAGCCCGTTTTTGGCTACTTTTTGCCAATTTCTGGATAACCCACCCATGTTTATGGAAATTCTGCCAAAAAGGGACCCTTGTTTAGAGAATTTTTGCTCAAAACGCACCCATATGGGTGGCACAAACCTGTACCCTCAACATGTTATGTACCCCCTGGGCCTAAAATCCTTGAAAATGGGTCTTCCCCTGAAATCGTTGGGTGGCACATCCCTGTCATCCCAAGACTCAAGTTACCCCCCAGGGCCTGGAGATGAGTGTTCTCACCAAACAAAATTTTCACATCTATGTTAGTCTTTCACTGATGGATTGATTCCGTATTTTGATTATTGGCCACATTTTTCCAAGTTTTCAATGACCCCGTGAAAAATGTCAGAGGATTCTTTAATGTGGTATCAAAGGAGATGAGAGTTTTGCTTTTACACTAGGTCAGAACTGACAGCTTGTTTTTTATTTATTTTTTCTTCTGCTTACCACCACTGATCCACACTATAGAGGTCCATACCAAGGGAACATGTGCTGGAATAACATGTACTCTCGAGTGCCGAATAATCGTCCCCCCCCCACTTATTAATTTTTGAAAAATTTTCTAACCCCCCCCCCCCCCGCTCTTATTCCAACCCCCCCCTTCTATTAATTTTTGGAAAAATGAAATGATATTAGACATAATTTCTGAATAAACGCAAGAAAAAGTCTCAAGAAGTGCATTCAACAGAACCAGAGTTCAAAAGAAAATGTATCAGTAACATCACTGTTCACATGAATATATAACAGATAGGTGTTTACCTAAGAAAAGGGCTGTTTTCTATTTCTCCAAGCAGCCCCCCCGATTATTCCAGCCCCCCCCCCGATTATTGTTATGTGGAACCATTTCCAGCCCCCCCCCGATTATTCCCACCCCCCCCCCTTCGGTACTTGAGAGTAAGCCAAATAGTTAAATAACTTGTATGTAAAAATTGAATTACCATGGTAGAAATCAAATTTTGGGGAGATTATTTTGTATCTGTTGTGATATATGATTGATGGAAATGTAGATATCAAGCTTAATAAAGTCTTTTTAATTTGCTGGGGAAAAGATAATTTAAGTTTTTGCAATAGTTAAAAAAGAATCAGGAATCTTGTATTTCTTTCCCGTCTTCATACTTTTTATAGCTTTTCCTGAAAGATGAGTCAATGATGGTCAATGTAACAGGGTTTCTTTTTATTGGTGGGAGGAAAACTTCATTCTAAAACTGACTTCATGCTGGCTGTCTTTTCTTTTCTATTTCATGAAACTCGTAAGGAACTCTTATGAGTTCACAAAATCTGGTAATTTTAAGAAAATTTTAACACTGATGGAAATTTTTAGTTTCATATGTACATGTATCGTATGTTTGAATTGTTGTTGTCCTAATTCGAATAAGTCTGTGCCTCGTTTTACTTAGTTCAAACAGAGTGGTTCCATCAAATTAGCCATGAAATGCTGACGACACCCCATAGCGATAAACAAGGAAGAACACCACGATAACAGTTCCTTGCTGAAACGAAAAACCTGGACTCGAACCAGATCACATGCCTGCATCGATTTAAAGTCAAGAAGCCAAAAACATTTTCTCTGACCTTTATTCGAAGTTTTGAAGTCTAACTTTACTTATTAATGTTTATCATGATGCCATAAGTAAAGATTTCCATATGCTTTGCCACCTGCCTATGAAATTATCACATGCTAAACCACGCGCGATCAATTCAATTCGAAAGCGCGGGAAATTGAATACAATAAGAGCTCCTCTCAAAAGAACGGAGGAGTTCGCGGGCATTTCAAGCCCCTTGGCCGCTCTATCAGAAGCACCCGGGTTGAGTGGGCAATGGTATACTGACCTGACCAAACGAGATTTCCCAGCAGTCTAAAACCCACAAAACATTTATTTTCTATAAAACAATGGTCATTGTACTTTATTTTCGCGGTGCTTCAACCTGTTGTCAACTGTTTTCTTTTGTAATCAAACTGTTAAACACCTGATCATATCAATAGTGTGTATATTGTTCCTTTGGTGTATACTTGACTTATCAGTAGTCGAAACAGTTTTTACAGACACCATGTCCTTTGTAAACAACCATGAACTATGGTACCACCAAACCGAACTGGAAATGCAGTTTCTTGGGGATTACGCTGATTTGTGGGGTTCGAATTCCCCATTAATCGGTTGTTTTTCATTTCAATTCCACCGAAAGTAAGTTCATCTATTTGGATGCTAAAAGCTCTCAGCCCCCAGGGGATTTTTGACACTCCAAAAGGGGGCTTATTGCCAGGGAAGTAGGAAGCATCTCAAACTTGGGGGCACGACGCTTCGAGAGGACTCTTTCCTTAGAAAAAGGGGCATTTTCTAAAATGAAAAAGGGCACTTCTTTGTTTATTGCAAAATCTTGGGGGAGCACGGGCCCCCAGTGCCCCCCGGTTCCTACGTCTATGCTTATTACAAATGGAGGCTTATTCACAAAGTTGGGTGATAAGGCTTCAATACATGATAGCTCAATTCAATACAAATCACTATTCTCAGCATACACCACTACGATTAAGCAGCCTCGTTTTGGAAATTTGTCAAAATTCCTTCCTCTTGTTCTTATGAAAATTTCAAGCCCGGATTCGGATTTAGCACCCAGACATTAGTCTAGTTTCGAGTTTTTAAACTGCTGGCATTTGTGATGTTGATTTTATGACAATGTAAAGTTCAAAGATGTGACCGTAAGAAATCGTTCAGGGTGAAACTTTACACCCCGAGTCATTTCCACGGTCAAATCCCTTACAGATTTCCAAACTTTTCATCGCCATCAAGTTAACACCACGACTGCTAGCAACATGAAAACTTGAGGTTAGACTAGAGTTTGGGTGCTAAATCCGAATTTCGCCTCCAAAATTTCATATAAAAGAATTTTGAATCATATCCAAGACGAGGCTGTTAATCGAAGTTAGTGTATTCAACGCACAGTTTCACGAGTCACGTATAACCGATTGAAAAATTTTATCCCAGAGCATACCAAAATTAACATGCAAACAGGTATTGGCTAAATAGATTGAGAATCTTTAGTAACTTACGGAATTTGATATAAGTGTGGGGCTTAATAGTAAGGGAGCGTATCTAAAATTTTGGTCTAGAGGAGAGGGTGGCTTAATAGAGAGGGGGCTTAACGCACTTTTGGGATTTAGATTTTTATCTTTGGAATCTGTTGTTTAGCAAAGCGAGGAGGAACCGAATGTAGCCTACGACGAGAGATAAGGCTCTACTAAACATTTAGTCGAAAAATTTGGCATCTCATGTTTTCCATATGAAGTCACGAAAATATTTTATTATCTAAGTGCCGGTATAAATGGGCTTTTATGTGCCGTTTTCCACAACTTGGTGCTAAAAAGCACAAGATTAATTTTGCTTTTCAAGGAGATAGGTAGCTTGGTAGGTAGGTAATCATATTTAACGTGGCTAGCCTGCGAAGTCTGAGAGATTTATTTCCAGCCAGCAGGAGCCACGGATGTTTTACCATCAACCCGCCGCAGCTACCAGATTTCCCTCACATGGCTCTGCTCGACCCGAGCTAGAGTTACGGACAGCGACCAAACTGTACAGCACGGGATTCGAACCTCAGCAGTTCTGATCTTTGGCTTACGAGTCCGTCGCCTTAACCACTCGGCCACGCACTTTCTAATAAGTTTGCTACGGGACTCGAACTCGCGACCCCTTTGTTGGCAAGCCACGGCGGTGTCACGCAATGTTAGCGGCACTCAAAAAGTTGCGGCATCCAGCAGATTCCAGACCGATTTGATCAACCTTGATTCCTAAGGCGGAGATGAAAGAAATCGTAAGGGATTTCATTCCTAAATATCTTCGTACACCTTTGGCAAGAATCTTTTTGTTTTCAAGAACATCCATCAAAAATCAGATCTCGTACGCTTTTTTTCGAATAAGTGACCTGGTCGAAATTGTCTCTTGATTTGTAGAATGTCAATTTTTCTGATTTCAATTTTCGTCACAAAACGGCTTTCATGAGTGATTGGGGCTAACAGGGACAGATTTTGCAATAAGATAATTGCTTTATTGACACCTCAAATCAAAGCGATTGGTGACTGCAGACAAAGGTGATTCTCTCAATCATTAAATCAAAATAAACATGTCCGCAAAAGTTGCCCCGAAACCAGCCTGGCAAACTCTCGTCTTTTGCAAGCGAAAGGTGGTTTAAGGAGAAGTTAAGTGCTTATGTCGAAGGAAGGAGGGAAGATCTGAAGTTCTGCCTAGCGGATTTTGTTAATTTGGTTCAGGACTCGAGCAAAAAGGTATCATCACTCTCGAAAATTCCAGAGCATAAAGCAACCGAACCCTTTTTATTCCCGCTGATTGTTGCAGCACTTTAACTACTTTTATTTGGTTATCATATTGAATATTGTAAGTTTTTAGGGTTTATCTTTTGTTTGTACTGGCAGTTTGGAAAGCAATAATGTAAACAGTTGATAGCTTTACCCTGTTTGAATAAATGAAAATGAAATGAAAATGAAATGAAAATGAAATGAAAATGAAATGAAAATGAAATGAAAATGAAATGAAAATGAAATGAAAATGAAATGAAAATGAAATGAAAATGAAATGAAAATGAAATGAAAATGAAATTAAAATGAAATGAAAATGAAATGAAAATGAAATGAAAATGAAATTAAAATGAAATGAAAATGAAATTAAAATGAAATGAAAATGAAACGAAAATGAGTATTTAGAGCTTGACCACATAGCTCCTGGTTCAAATAAACACAGTCCACGAGACAAGACCTTAGATTTACTTTTCTTTTTTCATTACAAGCACATAATTTCTCATAAAAATCATCTCTCGCTTAGACAAGGCGAAACCTTGCTCTGTTGGTTTCGGGTAACTTTTGCGGCCGTGTTTGTTTTTGATTTACTGGTTGAGAAAATTTCCTTAGTCTTCAGTTGGTAATCCCTATTCAACCACTTTGAACTGAGGTGTCAATTAAACCATCCGTTGCCATTGTACCACAAAATACGTTCTTGTTATTGGGGTTGCCAGTTCTAAAGCTGACTGATTACTGTTACTAGGAGAGACGGGTATTGAAGACAGGCATTGATCTCTGGATTTTGTAAAACCAACAGATGGAGAAGTCCCCATGTAACCTTTTTTCGTATGTTCTTTCTTTTCGCCATGCCCGAACTGCCACTCTAACAGACTAATGTCATTTTTAGTTTAGGATGTGGCCCAGTGGAAAACTTTGCAAGTTAACCTCATCGCATCGTCTGGGAAACAATGTCTGCTCAATATGTACTTTAGGATACTTGCTGTGCTAAGGGCTTGCGTGAGTGCGTGCGAAGTGTGCGTACTTCTTCCAAACTATTAACAACTGAAACCTGCTTATCTGATTTTGATGATTAACTTGTGTTCAACAATATGACAAAAAATTGATAAACGCATTCAGCAGGTGCCCAATACACATAGTTTTATACGAAAATGTTATTTGAGAAACTCCGTACGGGGAAAATGTATCTTAACAAGAAACTATCCATTTTGATAAAGGAAATCGAAAACCTATTTTATTTCATGTACACTTTTTTCCTATTACTTGAAAAGTTGCTCATTAATTTTCAAGGCTTTAGGAACTGATCAAATCGATCAATATCAGAGTGCCAAGGAGGGCTCCATCAGGGTTGCTTGAGGGGCAGATCCCGGCAGGGCTTGGTCCGTAAAAGTTTCTTGCTTCACTCATTATGACATCTCTGGGCTGAAAACCAAGTAAAATAAGTTTAAAACACAAAAAACAGCAAGTTAACGTGGTTCGCTATGTTACGAATTTGCTATGAATTTCAAATTGATGCATAATGGGTGTCCTATGGCTCATACACTAATAGTCACACTGAAGCCACAGGGGTTCAAACGTCTTCACAATTTTGACTCACCCAAAGGCTGTTTCGCTTTTTAAAAATGATCTGAGGCGAAAGCATTTATTTATACAGATGAACGCCATTGTCGAATGATATGGAATCCTGTCTAAATTTCGCTGATATCTCATTTCGTTTTCAAGTTATCCACTGATATTAGCTTCAGTTGATGACGTAATTTCGCTTGCAAATTGCTAGTTATATTGAAACTAGGAAGTTAAGCGCTTGCTTCGCTCGCGCTTCAACATTCCTACCTAAGGAGCTTTCTAGTCGCTACAGCATAGGTTTCCAATCTATAAAAAGCTGGTTGCAAAATTCTATGACCTTTTTCTTTGAACTGAACGGCTCCAAAGTAACTTGAACTATTTACAGGAAATCTGCCGCCGGTCTTTTCTGAAATCTTCAATATTTTCAGAATTACATTGTTTTTCTTCTTTTTAAAAATATAGCTCTATCAAGATCAAATCTTGGCTGTATCTGTTCAAAGTTACCGTAACTTTCATCTGATCTATGAAAGGTCAAGATCTCAGGACAAAAGAAATTCACACAGCCAGTAACTCAAAGCAAACAGAGCCGGAAAGTGGCCCTGAAACCAGTACGGCAAACTCTCGCTTGGTGCAGGCGAAGGGACCTTTTTAAGAGAAGTTATGTGCTTGTAACGAAAGGAGAAGGGTAAATCGATAGTTCTGTCTGTCCAGAGTCTTTTGAAAACATAGGATCATGGTCTGGCGGATTATGTCTATTTGACTCAGGAGCTGAGGAGTAATTTTTACATCTGAGCAATAAGAATGCAAATAATTGTAATGCCCTCTGCTCGGCTTCTGAATCACGTAAACAAATTCCGCAGAACTGAACTTTAGGTTTACCCCTATTCTTTAGCACATAAGCACATAACTTCTCTAAAAAAACCTCCCTAGAAGCCTCCCTTCGCCATGAGAGTTTGCACTACTAGTTTCAAGGCAACTTTTGCGGCCGTGTTCGCTTTAAATTACTGGTTGAGAGATTTTATTTTGTCTGCATTTTCTAATAGCTCCGAACTGAGGTTTGAACGAAAGCAATTGATGCTATCGCATTACAAAATCTGCCCTTGTTTGCGTTCATACGTTCATGCCAAATGCTGTCAAACAGGGGTGGATCCAGCCCAAAGTTGAAGGGGGACAATTTGCAGAGTGGGTGCCAAAAACATAGTGAAAAGTAGGCGTACCCTAAGAAATTTTTGGGCCCTTATTCAGGAAAAATTCTCTGGTGTTTTCGATTGAATAAGGCCTTGATTTATATCTTTCCCACATTCAGAACGAAGCACTAAAAAAGAGGGCATTTTGGTCAGGATAAGATGCACCCTTCTTGCCGAAAATGGGGCGCCAAGCTGAAGTTGCCCCTAACTGCACCCCCTAAATCCGCCACTGTTGTCAAATATTGTCGCAGTGCTCGTGAGACTGCGTGAGACACTTCCTAAAAATAATGAGCTGTTTTGTTGTAAAGGGCAAGCGGCTAGGCTTGTGGCCGCTAATACATTCAGAGTTTATTTCGAAAGTTTGGAGGGAATTACATTTGAGTAATGGTGAGATTATAAACTTGTTTGTGCGATCGTAGGCGATCGTGAAGACATAATGGCTTGATTACTCAGAGAAGCGAAGTACAAGTACATTAGAGATGGAAAATGAATTAACTTGCTCGGTTTGTCACGAACTTTTCAAGGATCCTGTTGCCCTACCTTGCTCACACAACTTGTGTTATGATTGTGCGAAGAAGTCTATTGCTTCTGCTAATCCTGAAACTCAACATAACGATGGAGCATCTGATGACAGCGGATATCTAAGTCTTGGAGAATTTCAGCAATTATGTTTAGCAAACAATCGTCCGATTCATCCTTTGCCATTCCCTCAGTTTATTTTGACCTGCTCGAGTTGTTCCCAAAATTATGGCCTAGACGAGCGTGGTGTGGACAGCCTACCGCGCAATTTAATCCTGGAAGCACTTGTTCAAAAATATCAGACCAAAAACAATGAACTAGATTGTCAGTTATGCGAGAATGAACCGGCCACGAAAGCTGCATGGATGTGTGAACAATGTCAGGTTGCATATTGCGATGGATGCTTGGGTGTTTATCACCCAAAAAGGGGACCCCTAGCAAAACATTCTCTTGTCCCACCCATCCCGGACAAAGTTGCTCAAAGCTCTTCAAAAAGCCGTGCGATTATAAAATGTATTGAACACGAGGAGGAAAACATCAGTATGTACTGTACGCACTGCAAATGCCCTGTTTGTTATCTATGTTTTGAAGGTGGAAGGCACAGTGGACATGAAGCAAAAGCTCTTGGTTTAATGTTCAAAGAACAGAAGGTAAACAGAAATATCATTCCCAAAAAAGCTCTTTTGTCTGCAAGACCGCATAAGTTTTTCGCAAATTTTCTCTTTGGTAGAGCAGGAATCACCTTTGTGTTACTTTCAAACAATGTTTTAAAACAGCTTGTCAAGAGTGATTCTTGTGTAGAAGTATATCCAAAATACCCAAAAAAACCTTTGAATAACACATCAAGGCATCCAAAACATTTATACCATAAGTAAATAAAGACAATATTTATACATTGGAACTTTTTCATAGGTTTCAATCATAGAAATCTCTATGGTTTCAATGATATCTTATCATCTGCAAGTTTACTGGCCGATTTCAGCTATATACATGTGTCTAAATATCAATTGCATCTTGTTCCATCTTTGAAAAACAAATTTACTTCTTTTCACAGGTATTTTGGTTTTTTCCCCAAATAGAAACCAGAATTACCTTTTTTGTTGTTGGGAGACATAAACTTCAAATCAAACATTAATCTTGCTTTAGACAGAACCTTGAACATCAAAAAAAGGGGCACTTGTAAATAGACATTTTCTACTGCAAAGTTAAACTCATTTCTGCATAAAGTAGTTCTCTGAAACTTTTTCTGAGAATGATTGATTATGAGTTCCCTTGTAGCTAGATAAAATCTACAAAAGGCATAAAAAATTTAGCAAAATTGTTTTGCTTTTACTTTATCAGGTTTACAACATTTTCTGTTATATAAACAATTATCATTGATGATCAATGACAAGCAAAGAGTTTTAGTAGAAAGTGTGCTATGTTTAGAGATCCCTAACTGTAAGAACATAAGCAGATGATGTTGTAATAAGGGTTTTCACATTGCAAAAAGCAGCTGTCCCCTGGTAGTCAAGATTAATGGGAAAGAGTTTCAAACTGTTGTTCAAGCCTTTGCAGGAAACTGTTTGGAAAATTTTCACTTAATTCTGGATGAAGTTTCATAGGAAATTCCTTCTTAACAAATATAAAGAGAGTGAATATGATGTACCATAAAGAGAAGACAATTTAAAAAGGTTATCTGCAAATAACTATTTTCTATTTTTTCTGTTTATGAAAGGCATTTTTTTTAAATTCACCATTAAAATGAAAATGGTGTAAAAAGATGTGTTCTCTGGTATGATAATTATTTAATCACTTTTAAAAATTTAATGACTTCAATAGAATAAAAACAAAAAAGTATGTAGCACTTTGTACTGAAAATGGCAGGAAAATTTTACTATCCTGAAAACTACAGAGTCCAGCATCAATGAAATTGTAACCAAAAACAGTTCTTTCTTTGCAAGCAACTAATCCCTCTGCAAAATTTTCTGATTGAATGAGAAGATAACAAAATAAGAGCTGACAATTTTGCAAAAAACATTGAATGATTCTTTGATCTCTAAGGCATGAAAAGTTCATCTAGCAATAAATCAGTATCAAACAGTGTTTTCTAGTAACATATTCATTAGTCAAAGTTTAAAGGGAGTTGGCATAGCTATATCTCATAGCCGCTATAGATATGCTAAAGAAATGCCCACAAATCCATTCTTCAGCTTTGACCAGCTTTAACCATGTCAATTCCCTTGAATATATAATTTTTTTTAGAAAAGAAAAAGAATTAGACATTTGGAAATTTCATAAAAACAATGATAAAATTGTCAATGCTGAAAACCATAGATTTTCAGAATAGCAATAAGAACAGTGTTAAAACCATCGTTGTAATTTTGTAAAGTGTAGATCATTTTCAAAGTTTAATGATGCAAAATATTTTGTATTAAAAGTAGCCAAAATTCAGTACCACAAGAATATATATGATTTTGATTTTCATCCAATATTCAGTATTCAATTCTCAATGTGAGAGCGCATGGCCAAGTGGTTAAGGTGACTGACTCATAAACCAAAGGTCAGAGCGGCCGAGGTTCGAATCCCACGCTGGACAGTTTGGTCGCTGTCCCTAACTCTAGCCCAGGTCAACCAGAGCCATGTGAGGGAAATCTGGTTGCTGTGGCTGGTTGATGGTAAAACATCCGTGGCCCCTGCTGGAAATAAGTCTCTCAGACTTTCGCAGGCTAGCCACGTTAAATATGATACCTACCTACCTACCTCTAAATCTATCTTTTAATAATCCTCTGTCATACTTGTGTTAAATGCAAAAGTTGTGGGCTTGGATATTTTATGACAATTCAGACTTCCAAGAATATCGAAATAAGATCTGAACATTTTATTCCCCTTCCTAAATGTTTTGCATTTAATATTTTATGGTTTGCTGTGGAATTCATTATCTTCAGTGTGATGACAGGTGTTGTTACTCCAGCTTGCATTATCTTATTGGTAACATTTTGAAATGCCTCCTGTTGATTAAATTGCTTGATTATTTTCATTTTCATTTCATTTCTAAATAGAAATTTAATTATTCCACCAATTCATTGCTTGGAACCCATATTGTCTTCATGTGTTAGACAATTTTCCACCTTGAGTTACGTGAAAATGTTTTAGAAATAGAAAATTTATTTTTTTAGATTTCAGGGGATCTTCCTTTTTAAACTATAAGTCCTGCTTTCCTAATTTGGTGCATTTTGTAACTACTGATTGACCCAAAAATGTACTGAGAAAATTTTTCACCTGGGGGGGGGTTACTTGATTGTTAAGTGATAATGGAAAGTGGAAATGCTACTCATATGGGTGGTTTTCACCTGAAAGTCTTTACATGTTGGCCCTGTTTTTAGCCTTGATTCCGGTAGATGGGTAGCTTTTTAAAAATTTTTATCACACTTAGAAAGTTTGAATAGACCTTGCATCCTCAAATCAACAAAATTCATAGACACGGTTACAAAATTTCCTGAAATTCATGCAAAAGGCTCCAAATTCCTGAAAAATTCTGTGATTCAAATGGGTCCTTTTGTCTAAATCTTGATTCACGTCGACTCATTTTCACAGTCAAGTATCCGCCCCCCCCCCGGTTCTGTCACATAATGTACAGTAGTTGACCGACATAAATGATCCAAACGTCTTTTGGTGTAGAAATGGCTAGGCTACGTCACCACTACTTAAGCAATTTTTTAAAGAGATCGCAAACTTGAAATGATCGAAGGCTTAGTGGATACAAGAAGTCCTCAAGCGTGTCAAAATTCATAAGGAAATGGGATCGATTTCAATCAGCTGCAGAGCAACGACAAAATGGTTTTACCATCTTGTGATTATGCTTATGAGATAGATGCATACAAGCGATCCGCTTGTGGCATCAGGATTTTCTTTACACATCTGAAATAGAAAGTTTTTGTTTTCGTTATTGAGAATTGTATGCATGCATGAATTACTTGACATGGCTATCCCCAAGCTAATGCAAGCTTGTTATTATCTTGTACTTGTAAAGTCGATCTCAAGCTTTTGATCAATTTCGACAAGGTTTAGATCTTCCTGATTTGATCAAATCCTTATTTTCTCCAATTTGCCATGTCAATGAAAATAGCAAGAAATAACAGGGATGTAGCTCCCAAACGTTTGAATCACTGCTTTCTGTTGATTATCCTTGTATCTGTAAAATCTTTTCTCAGTTCACATTTTTGGTCATTGGTAGTGGAGCTTAAATGCAAAAAATTTGATCCAGAAGTTTATGGCCTTTCCGAACGATTTTGAAATCAAGCATTTTTGTGTAGTCAGCTATAAATCAAGAGACGTATGACCAAGTGAATTGCAACTAAATTTTGTTGTCTGACTCAACAGGTTACCTACGCAACGATGATAGGGCCTAGCTAGCAGTCTGCTTGGCTACGAGTTGATTCGATCACTTGTCGTAGTTTCGCTATTTACCTGAACTGATATCGCTACAACTACGACTGCTTTCCCAACACTTGCAGAAACGGTAAAGCTCCGTACTGATTCCATATGAAACCTTGCAGCTGCTCTACAAAAAGTTCGATTGAGTAGTGCTGAAGCTTCTATCACTATTGTGTACATTCGAAAATTCTACAAAATGTGTCAAGCGATCATTCGATTCACAACCACTAGGTCTAAAATGCCTTAAAAGTCAGTTTTGAAGAGCTGCTGTACCATAAAATTACGTGTCAGTACTTCGGTAAAGGGCTATTCTTGCCACAAAAACAAAAACCGCTTTCCTCTAAGTCACATGCTGATCAGTAGACGAATGGGCGACAGAATCTCGTCGCCGATTGAAATTTGTTGCCGTTTTTACTGCTCTAGGTATGTCCATAAGGCCCTCAGTGGAGCGATAACAACAACAACAATTCAGCTCAATGAGATGAGTGTAACATGAGGGTCCTTATATAGCGAGGCTAGGCTTCGAGTTCACCCATTATCATTCTGGATAATGGGCCAACTTGTAAGCAAGCAAACTATAAGCTTCCAAATGCTTCAACAAATTTTTTCACTCACCTGGTATTTTCTGAAAAACGCCCTCCCTTCCTTTGGACTCACCTTGGTATTTGAAAATTGCCCATTTTGTATTCTTAAGTCTTTTACTATTCTTACAGCATATGTCACGTTTCTTCTGTCAACCATGTCACTAGTTAGCAGCCAATACTGGTTTGACACCAACGGTGACTTTTTAACTATCATTTCGTTCTAGAATGAACTAGCAAAGAATGTCAAGAACATAGGGGACAAGAACAAGGAGCTCCAAAATTTTATGTATTCATTACAAGAAAGTGCTGCAAAGTTATCCGTGAGTACCTTTTTATAGAAACAACATTTTGTTGTTTTTTTTATTTTGCTTTAAACTTAACTGATATATTTAAGTAGTTTTTGTGGCAAGTTGCGTTATCAAGAAGTTCCATGTATCCTCCTGGTTTTCATCATCATAGTGGCTACATAGCAACTAGTGAACTTGAGCACACGATATATCGTTGCCGTTCAAAACCCAAAGAGTTCACAAGTTACTACAGCAGAATCAACGAGCATATTGTGGTCCAATGAGAATGTGGTCCAAGATATACGCTGAGATAGGTTACAACATTTCGTGAGAGAGGAAACCGATTTGTAAGAAGATGGAGGCAAAGAAACAATACTTTAACCAGCACACCAAGGCCTTTGGAACTTGGAACGTATGTTCTCTCCAAAGTTTGACTAACATTTGAAAGTTAAATCTATTGTCACAATTTGTACACAAATTGTAAAGAAATGAAATGCTGAAAGAATTGCTGAAAGAGCCCTCTAGTTAAACAAAGGAGGCAAGTATTGAAAAGGTATTCATTGCACAGTTGGGTGATATGTTTTTCGTTTGATTATATGACTTGAAATAAACGTTATGTACACTTCGGTCCAAGTTTCGTTGGCAGCCTTTGATTTCTTGACTAAGTGCAATCATCGCGTTAAAGTGTTAGACCCACAGTATAGATAGATTCTTTTTTTCAAGTGAAAAACTCTGGAAACAAGGCGAATTTGCTCGTGTTACGGTAATCTGCTGTTTTGAAAACTAGTTTGTTTGATTGGCAAAAGTATTTCCGTATCTGCACAGTATACCATTTTCAGAATTTGGTAGGTTTGAAATTATAGATTAAGCAAACCCTGAAAGACTTGATTTGTATGCTTTGTAGTGCAGAGTGTTAATTTGGAAATGGCAGTATATAGTTGTGAGGCATTGGAAATCATCTCAGTCTTTTAAAGTGCTACATTGTACTCTTCACCATAGCGGCTGTCGTTTCAAAGTCATTGGTTTTCTGTTACTTTACCACAGCAAGGTCGTGATAGTGGCAATATCCCAAAATCACCTGTTTGTGCGCATCGCAGGATCTTTTATCATCCACATAGTTCTTTTATGAGCAAAGACTTTGAGAAGTCAGAGAAGAAAAACATTTACTCATTAAACATGCATATTTAGCAGATGTCTCTGTGGTTAAAGCATGTGTTCTCTGCAAGATCTATGATCTTCTCGGCCAGTGGCTGGCGGCTAGCCTCGAGAGTGCTCTTGAATAGTTTTAAGTTTACACATGTATTGCAAATTAAGGTTTATTTCTATGGAGCTGCATTTTACGCTCGAGCAAGAATGCTTGAGACCATTTTGCGGTTGAGAATAAAATGATTCCCAATGAGTGCATATATTTTTGAAGGCAAATATGGATGCTATAAGCAACAACAACATAAACCCATTGAATTGAATCATTTCATGGAATACTGAATCGCAGTCGGCTATTAGAGACAGTCGAACGAGTTTAACTTTTCTCTCTTGCTTACGAGCAGCTCATGAACCAAAGAAAGCTTTGGGGGGGGTTAGCAGTGTCTTTGCCTTAATGAGTATGCTTTGCATAAACACTCTCGAGCATTTTCCACTCAAGCGGGAAACGCAGCTCCAGGGAAATAAGCCTTTGCACACCTTTTTAAAGAGAACAGCAGAATCATGAGCAGCTAGGGACTTGAACCATCCAGTTGAATTAGTGATGAAATTTGAAACTTTGATTGAATTTATGTTTCAGGACATGCGAGTCTTATTTTGGCAGTCATAAGAAAAACACCCCCAGTTCGCTTCCAGTTAGCTTTAAAGGGAGAACAAAGACCAGCAGCCTTTGCGATCGTTTGTTTTTGTTTTGTGAATTTCGTACAGTCAGTTATTCCGGCAGCTGTGGAGAGCAAGTAGCTGACTTTTTGCAGAGCATGCTGGTCCTTGTACTCCCTTTGAGCTGAATTCACTCTGTGCTGTGAGTGATTAAAGACCATACCCATTGATGAGGAATTCCGTCAGTTTTGACCTGAAGATATTAAAAGAACGGAATTTGACGTCCTGATAAAAATTGGGATACCATTAGACAGATGACGATGAGTCTCTTGTTGAGCGGTGCTCTTTGACTTGATGATAGCGCTTCAGGCAATAGAGACTCATAGTATTACTCTGAAAAACTTGGCCCTATTTAGGCCCAAACTTCGCAATTCCTAACATACCAATCAGATTGCGAGATTTGTGAATTACTATTGTTAAGGTGTAAATGTGATAGAATGTTCGATTCGATTGAAGAATTGAAAATACTCCCACGGGATGGAGATTTGAAGTCGTGATTCTTTCATAATTCCATTGATGATTGAAGAAAATAGGGCCAAATTTTTCACTTTTTCATTATGAGTCCCTCTTGAGCAAGGTTTACCGCAAGGATATAAGGGACTCATCGTCATAAGTCTAGGATACCATCCCATAGTTTAGACCAAAATAAGAGCGAAGTCCCATCTGGCGTTGATCTCGTAGTCGGCTGCGGCTGCTTGAAACGCTGATTTTAACTCCATGAAATGTGCACTGCTACAGCCGCTGTTAGAACTAGGCTTATCATGCATCAATTTGTAATGAGAGCATCCTTAATAAAGGATCAGCCTCTGGTAGCTATTAATGAAATTGAGAATCTCATGTGGTATTTGGAGTCACAGAAACTGAAGATTTTCTTCGCAAATTTAGTAAACCTCTGTCTGCGGATTTTTTATTCTAAGCAGGGTTCTTGAGCCAATTTCTTTGATTTCTAGTAATTGCATTATTTAAAGAAGAAACTTGATTCCAAGGTTGCTCAATTTAAGCTGTTTATAACAATCTTGTTTATCCAGCGTTTTTCATTAATGAGAAAATATTTTTGGGGAACGAGTTAAAATTAGTCTCGTGTAAGATGTCATGTGAGATTTGCGATGACGCAAAATCACTGCTGGAGATATCTTCGATTATCCATCTTTGCGGATTTTATTGCCTGAAAGCTACCCTTAGTACCAGACTTGCGACAATTGTCCGCACAGATCAGCTCTTTCTGAATGAATTCTACTGAAATTGAATTTTCCGGCAATGGGATATTTCCGGTATTAGGATATTGCAATGTTACTGCCGAACATCGACGAAAAAGATCGAGTTTTCCTTGAAAATTTACAATTGTCTTGAATGATGTCGGTGGAAGACGTTAAAAAAAACGCGTGTACAACCAGTGGCGTGATGTTCGCAATGACCAGTGGCGCATGCGCTCGCTTCTCAAGGGATTACGTAGTGACGTAGCTGATTATAGAGAAGAATTAATGGCAACTTCCAGCACGTCACATTCTCGGTATCAAGTGGGCAGACATTTTGTCCTTCCAAGGGTATCTAAGAGGCTTTAGCCTGGCTCCATGTAATGATGATGATGATGATGATGATGATGATGATGATGATGATGATAATGATGATGATGATGATGATGATGATGATGATGATGATGATGATGATGATGATGATGATGATGATGACGATGATGATTATATTCAAATTCCACTGGCCTTTTTTAAAAGATTCTTGTTCGTCTATCTACATTTCATTTCAAATATTCTTCTCGCAATAGGAAAATGGCGTTGAATTTGAAGCACAGATCGTAGCCAAATTTGATTCATTAAGCAGGGCAATAGAAGAAACAAAATGCAAACTTCTTGAATGTGTGACAAATCATGTAAACCACAAAAGTCAGATTCTGAAAGATCAAAGTAATTTGTGTAAGGAGAAGCTCAAAAATACTACTGGCTTGCTACAATATACGTTTGAAGTACTCAAAGAAAATGATCCAGCAGGATTCTTAACGGTGAGTTAGACTTTTTAGTAGAAAATGCACATACAGTGTGAGTCAAAGAACAATCCCTTGTCTGAAAAGGCTTCTTCTTACCTTCCCCCAGATACCAAGATGGCAAATATTTCCTTTGATGATGGTGGAAAGTTTCAGATCCACATCAAAGTTTACCTAACAGAAATCGGCCACTCTGCTCTGAAATTATCGAGGGGCATATCAGTCTCGTACACCTTTGGCAAAGTCCTTTGTTTTCAAGAAATATTAGTAAAATCCCTAAAAAAATGTCCTATTATGTTGAAAAATGCAATGATACGATGATCTTCCCAGTGCAATGACGCGTGCTAAAGTATGTAAAAGTCATTGCTGTAAGGAAGAACATTTGTTCGTGATTTTAGCCCATCTTTGAAGGTTTCTTAAAGGGGCTTTCTTGGGAAAATCTCTCATAACTTCGTAAGGTGAGGGTGAAGTTGCAGTTTTCAGCGCCAAGCGCTGAAATCGCTGAAATAGCTAAGCGCTAATCGAGTCAGTGACCCCATGTCATGACGCACAAAGGTGCTGGCGGGATGCGAACCCCGTCCGCCTGACTGTTCTGGCTGCAAAGTCAGTGGATTACAGCACGGTGCCACAACACCTTCAGAGCACAATAGCCCAGTGATATTGGCAAGTACGTTATTCAATAGTGGACATTTTCAAATAACTTTTGAAATTTACCTTCCGCTATAATAGACGAAAAATGTCCACTATTGCACTGCAAGTCCACCTTCATCTTTCTGGAAATGAAAAACATCCCCTTTAGGGGGAAATTTTCACAAGTTTTCTTCACGTGAAATGTTCTTATAAGAAGTACCAGTTTTCTGAATCATGTCTCGTCATAGAATATCTAAGTCCATGTAGGAAGTGCAATACTTTCTTAAGGGAAATTGCTGTATGAATCCACCAGACCTTATCCTAATTCACAAGGATTTATGCCAGATTGTGTGCGATTAAGATTTGCAATAGTTTGCTGGACCCAAAGCATGAAGATATATCTGAAAGCTCAACTTAAGTATTATCTGAGTCTGAAATCTGTGACTTCTGTCTAATTTCCTTCCTCGTCTATTTTTCTAATGCCGTATGTCTTTCTTATTTGCAGATTTCAAATCCTTTGAATAACAGGTAACGTTATTGGCACTTTAATTGATAATGATATGGAGTTTAGTTTCTTATCTATATTTTGAAATATTGTCATAACTTTGTAATATTTTAAAATTTCGTTGAAATGCTGTATCTTATTGAACACTGCCGGATTCCTTCGAACTCAGGAAGAACTATCGAAATGCGCAGTGCAATTTAGACCTAAGGCTCTGTTTTTGATAAAGCAATTATGAGTAACAACTAACCTACGTTAGATTAATCCGATAGACTGTCAATGACCGCTGAATTTTTATTGCAAGTATTTAGTTAAAGATATCTTTGTTGAAAGCTGTACTCTACTTGATTTCAACTATGACGGTAGATTTTCATGAAAACATTTCATCGTCAAATTATAGCCGCTAGACTGGATCAGGATTGCCAGCACTGTTGGTTTAATTGGGATTTTTGGTATGATCCCTGAAAGCATAAGTCCCATTCATTACATAAATTTGAAAATAGGCAAGTGATCACGTAGCCCTTCATTTTAGATCAATCACTCATTAAAAATCATCTGACCTATGGTTTTGATTTTGTCTTCAGCTTTGCTTTTAATTTGTCAGCATTTTACGGTATTGGTGTGGTTTGAAGTCGAACAAACTTTTTGAAATTCAAACCATTTTTACAGACTCTGTCTATCAATGCAAAACTGGTTGAATGATGATGCACAGAAACCAGCCACAAGTTCAGATATCGAGTTAACACTGGATATGACACCAATTTCATCTGCGCTTTCAGCCTTGCAGTTTACAGAGCTAACAGGTGCCATTTTTTTCATCATTTAACTAAAATTCCTCCTGTCCTTCTTTGTAGCTACTTATTGACTTTTTCCTGTTATTTTCCTTCTTTGTTATTTCTAAAATAGCTATTACATTTTTGACGGGGACTAACTCTCGTTCTGCAAATTATAACTGATCAGTTCCTAGACCCACAATAGTCGTTAACTGTTTTAGACAAAAAGTTTAAGGAACTCGCTGACAGCTTACCAAACAGATGACTAAGAATTTACAAAAAGTCATAGAATCCAATTCTGGACCTTAGCTAAAGATTTAGTTACAAATCTTCAAAATCGCAGCATTTTGCTACTTATCCTTGCCTACATATCAAAACAGATAGTTTTTTGTGAACCCTGAAGAATCCGTTACATTTTTTTATACGCCTGCTTAAATCAGTTAGCAGCTAGAAACATAATGGTCTCTACACCAGATCAGTCATTCCACACTCCTTAAGACAGAGCTAGCTGCTAATTTGCCGAGGTCGCTATTTCGTATGAAACTCCAGTCTAATGATGAAAGAAGATATATTTTATCAACAGCACTAGCAACTGGTTCAAAATATTGTACAGGATGCAAAAATGCATTCGATTGTCAAACGCTCCTGAAACTGAGGTAGCTTGTGAAAACGTAAACCTTCTCATATTCAAAACCATTTCAGAATTAATAATTCTCAGTATATCTTGCCGTAAAAGCTCTATTAAGCCCCCGGAGGGAGGGCTTTTTAATTTCGGACCTTCCAGAAGGGGGCTTATTAGAGAGGTGAGGGGGGGCTTATTCACAAAATCGAGTGACAAGGATATATTTGGTAGCTTTTCAGTTCTTTTATTCCATATTTTGCGGAATCAACATACAATTTTACGGCTCAAATGCATAAATTCGACTCAGTTTTTAACCCAAACCATACTAGTATTAACGTGCAAGGTTGTATAAATGGAAAATATTTGGTAAATTCTAGAATTTTTCATAAGTGGAGGGGCTTGATAGAGAGGGGGGCTCATTTCAAATTTTGACTCAGAGGGAAGGGGCTTATTGGAGAGGGGGCTTAATAGAGGTAGGCTTAATAGAGCTTTTACGGTAAGTTTATGTTGCGTTCAATAGGGATACGGAAAGAAATTTTCAATACAATTAACTGAGTCAGTTGTATAACAATTTGCTTATATCGCTTGCAGTTTCTTTGGTCAATTAGTGATGACAAAATAACTTATTTTTTGCTGGTATCGTAGGCCCTGGTGTCCCAGAAATCATCCCGAATGAATGTTCAGTGACGAATAACAACATCGTCCTTTCTTGGAGAGTAATTGATAAAGGAGTCCCTGATGGATATATAATTGAAATTGATGATGGTCTTGGAGGCCCTTTTGAAGTTGTTTATGAAACAGACAAAATGTTCTGTAGCCTTGGAGGCCTACAGTTTCACTCGACGTACAGAGCACGTGTCCGAGCATTCAACAGAGCTGGTGAAGGAAGTCCAAGTGAAGTTGTGTATCTTACGACTCCTGAAGGTAAGTTTTGTTTCAATACCATACTTTACAAGATTGACAGAGCAGAAACTGCGTAGAATGACGTCATCGAGCAATCTGAGATAAGGAAGTGCTTGGAAAGATAAGCTTTTTGAAACGATGAATCAAGAGTTTAAGGCCCAAGGAACAAAATATCAAGTGTTGCCGACTTTTGGGATCTGTTGGAGGGAGCTAGAGGGACTTAAAGTTACGAGTTTTGGCGCATGCGTGCGCAGTTTCTGCTCTGTCTACAAGATCGGATACTAACAAGCAAATGTAGCTACTATTCAGTAAAAACCTGCATATAAGAACCTAGTGATTAAGAACCTGCGGGCTGAAATTTTGAAATTAGAACCCCATTACATAAGAACCGATTCAGCCGGAAATTTGAAATAGGTTCTTATTTTCAGAGATCACCAAATTTGATTAAGCTTAGATCAGCTTTTCATTGGATTATATAAAATTTCTGATTCTTCCAAGGACCGATTCAGCCTGAAATTTGAAATAGATTCTTATTTTTAGAGATCACCAAATTTGATTATGCTTAGATCAGCTTTTCATTGGATTATATAAAATTTCTGATTCTTCCAAGGACCGATTCAGCCTGAAATTTGAAATAGGTTCTTATTTTTAGAGATCACCAAATTTGATTAAGCTTAGATCAGCTTTTCATTGGATTATATAAAATTTCTGATTCTTCCAAGGACCGATTCAGCCTGAAATTTGAAATAGGTTCTTATTTTTAGAGATCACCAAATTTGATTATGCTTAGATCAGCTTTTCATTGGATTATATAAAATTTCTGATTCTTCCAAGGACCGATTCAGCCTGAAATTTGAAATAGGTTCTTATTTTTAGAGATCACCAAATTTGATTATGCTTAGATCAGCTTTTCATTGGATTATATAAAATTTCTGATTCTTCCAAGGACCGATTCAGCCTGAAATTTGAAATAGGTTCTTATTTTTAGAGATCACCAAATTTGATTAAGCTTAGATCAGCTTTTCATTGGATTATATAAAATTTCTGATTCTTCCAAGGACCGATTCAGCCTGAAATTTGAAATAGGTTCTTATTTTTAGAGATCACCAAATTTGATCATGCTTAGATCAGCTTTTCATTGGATTATATAAAATTTCTGATTCTTCCAAGAACCGATTCAGCCTGAAATTTGAAATAGGTTCTTATTTTTAGAGATCATCAAATTTGATTATGCTTAGATCAGCTTTTCATTGGATTATATAAAATTTCTGATTCTTCCAAGAACCGATTCAGCCTGAAATTTGAAATAGGTTCTTATTTTCAGAGATCATCAAATTTGATTATGCTTAGATCAGCTTTTCATTGGATTATATAAAATTTCTGATTCTTCCAAGGACCGATTCAGCCTGAAATTTGAAATAGGTTCTTATTTTCAGAGATCACCAAATTTGATTAAGCTTAGATCAGCTTTTCATTGGATTATATAAAATTTCTGATTCTTCCAAGGACCGATTCAGCCTGAAATTTGAAATAGGTTCTTATTTTCAGAGATCACCAAATTTGATTAAGCTTAGATCAGCTTTTCATTGGATTATATAAAATTTCTGATTCTTCCAAGGACCGATTCAGCCTGAAATTTGAAATAGGTTCTTATTTTTAGAGATCACCAAATTTGATTATGCTTAGATCAGCTTTTCATTGGATTATATAAAATTTCTGATTCTTCCAAGGACCGATTCAGCCTGAAATTTGAAATAGGTTCTTATTTTTAGAGATCACCAAATTTGATTATGCTTAGATCAGCTTTTCATTGGATTATATAAAATTTCTGATTCTTCCAAGGACCGATTCAGCCTGAAATTTGAAATAGGTTCTTATTTTTAGAGATCACCAAATTTGATTAAGCTTAGATCAGCTTTTCATTGGATTATATAAAATTTCTGATTCTTCCAAGGACCGATTCAGCCTGAAATTTGAAATAGGTTCTTATTTTTAGAGATCACCAAATTTGATCATGCTTAGATCAGCTTTTCATTGGATTATATAAAATTTCTGATTCTTCCAAGAACCGATTCAGCCTGAAATTTGAAATAGGTTCTTATTTTTAGAGATCATCAAATTTGATTATGCTTAGATCAGCTTTTCATTGGATTATATAAAATTTCTGATTCTTCCAAGAACCGATTCAGCCTGAAATTTGAAATAGGTTCTTATTTTCAGAGATCATCAAATTTGATTATGCTTAGATCAGCTTTTCATTGGATTATATAAAATTTCTGATTCTTCCAAGGACCGATTCAGCCTGAAATTTGAAATAGGTTCTTATTTTCAGAGATCATCAAATTTGATTATGCTTAGATCAGCTTTTCATTGGATTATATAAAATTTCTGATTCTTCCAAGAACCGATTCAGCCTGAAATTTGAAATAGGTTCTTATTTTTAGAGATCACCAAATTTGATCATGCTTAGATCAGCTTTTCATTGGATTATATAAAATTTCTGATTCTTCCAAGAACCGATTCAGCCTGAAATTTGAAATAGGTTCTTATTTTTAGAGATCATCAAATTTGATTATGCTTAGATCAGCTATTCATTGGATTATATAAAATTTCTGATTCTTCCAAGGATTGATTCAACCTGAAATTTGAAATAGGTTCTTATTTTTAGAGATCACCAAATTTGATTATGCTTAGATCAGCTTTTCATTGGATTATATAAAATTTCTGATTCTTCCAAGGACCGATTCAACCTGAAATTTGAAATAGGCTCTTATTTTTAGAGATCACCAAATTTGATTATGCTTAGATCAGCTTTTCATTGGATCATATAAAATTTCTGATTCTTCCAAGAACCGATTCAGCCTGAAATTTGAAATAGGTTCTTATTTTTAGAGATCACCAAATTTGATTATGCTTAGATCAGCTTTTCATTGGATTACATAAAATTTCTGATTCTTCTAAGAACTCCTGCTGTGAATAAGGCCTCATGAACTCAAGTGCTCTGAACTGGCAGTAAATAATTGAAGTTTGAATCTGAACACAAGAGATCCCAAAGCCCTGAATAAAATAAGAACCAATTTAAGAACCTGAACAGCTTCATTTCCCACTAGATACCCAATATATAAGAAGCTATTCAGGCTGACTTGCAAAACTGCAGGTTCTTACACGCGGGTTTTTACTGTAGTCGCGTTAATAGATGATTACACTGGGGTTGGCGGTAATGAACTTATTACCAAGATTCATTGTTTTCCAGTTACGAAGCTTTAACTGTTCTTTGATATGGTTTGGGATAAGAACTGTATCGAATTTGTGTATTTGACACCTAGTAAAAAGCAAAATTGTGTGTTGATCAACATCGATTGCTGATTACAGAATTCGAAAAATTCGAAAGATATGCTAGGTTAAGGCCCTGTTTACACTGTGCCGGATAAATTTCATCCGCATAAGATTTGTTCAGATTGATTTGCGTTTACACTGTGCCGCACAAATTTTGTCCGCTTTGTCCTCCCGTTTACACTGTGCCGGATAACTGTATTCTCGTGACCAAAATCATGCGTGAAAGAACGCAAACTCCCACGATACGGGATTGGTCTTACTTTGATCAGTCATGAGTTTGCTTGCCCCTTATTGAAAAAGCCTCCTTTGTCGATTAAAATTAACTTCACAATGAATGTGTATAAAATTCATCCGGAGAAAACCGTTTACACTGTACCAGATAGCTATGTGAAGTAATTTAATCCACTTTCCTAGGTGAACTAATTTTATTCGGATAGCCGCTTTCAAATTCGTGCGGATAGCTTAAATCTAGTGTAAACGCGACACCATTCTGAACGAATTTTTATGCGGATAGAATTTATCCGGCACAGTGTAAACTGGGTCTAAGGGCCTGTTTAAATGAGGCGGGCTGGCCCGCCTTACCGGGCTGGCTCGCCTGGGCGAGATCTGAGTGAACAGAGGCATCCTTTGTTGAATCAAGTTGCGTTTATATGACCAGCGGGCCTGCCCGCTCAGCCGAGATCTGTGAATTGGGTAGGCGGGATCCCGGTGAGGCGAGGACAGCATCAAGCGGGCTGGCCCTGTTGACCGAGGTGATTTGCGTAGGCTTTTATTCATTGTTTACATGTCAAAATCATTGTTAAGCGATTTTCTTTCAAAATCCCATAATACATCCTGTCATGCATTGTTACGAGGCTAGCCCGCCTAGCCGGGATAGTTTTCTCTCACATAAACAGGAATCAAAATCATCCCGCGCAGGCGAGCCAGCCCGCCTCATATAAACAGGCCCTTAGCCCCATAGATATTTTAAAGTCAAGTCAAAGAGCTACAATTGATATTAACAATGTGCACTTTGTCACTGAGTCAAACTCCAGCTATCCATATTTTAGAGATGTATGTGGTTGTCATATGAAGCTTTTTGGGCGTTTTTGCTTAAGGCCAATTTCAAATTTTTTCAGTTGCTGTATTCAATCTAGAAGCAGGTGCCACGCACCCGGATATTCGTATCACTAACGACAACATGTCAATGACAAGCAATAGCTTTGAAAATAGAGTCATCCTTGGCGATGTTGGCTTTAGCCGGGGGAGACACTACTGGGAGATAACTGTTGATAGATACGAAGGAAATCCCGACCCTGCATTTGGTATTGCACAAGAAGATGTTGCCAGAGATGTCATTTTAGGCCGAGATGACAAAGCATGGTCAGTGTATGTAGATAGCACAAGAAGTTGGTTCCAGCATAATAATGAACACATTTATCGTTCAGAAGGTGGAATTGGGTGCGGTTCAACGGTTGGCCTATTGCTCGATTTGGATGAGAACACCTTAACATTCTATTGTAATGGAAAGAAACGAGGTCCAGTCTCGTTCCCAAGTCTGACAAAAGCTGATGTTGTTTACCCAGCATTCAGTTTGAACAGAAATGTTTCTATGACGTTGCATACTGGACTGGATGTCCCTGAAGACAATTAGAAACACGTGACAGTGAGTTCGTTATCATGAGACATTGTACAAGTGAGTTGAGTTTGTTTCAGGATGTATTTTAGATTTAAAGTATAGTAGAGATATTTGATATTTTCATTGCTAAATTTAGGCTGCTGCTAATGCAAGACGTTAAAAGCAATATTTGAACAAAATATAGTACCAGGTGTTGCAAAGAAGGTTCTCCTGTTTGAAAAATCACCAAAATTTGATTACAGTATATCCCTGATTACAGTAAATCACTGATTACAGTAAATCCCTGATTACACGAAATCCCTGATTACTGTAATCCCTGATTACTGTAATCCCTGATTACTGTAACTCCCTGATTATAGTAAATCCCTGATTACAGTATATCCCTGATTACAGTAAATCACTGATTACAGTAAATCCCTGATTATAGTAAATCCCTGATTACACGAAATCCCTGATTACAGTAAATCCCTGATTACAGTATATCCCTGATTACAGTAAATCACTGATTACAGTAAATCCCTGATTACACGAAATCCCTGATTACAGTAAATCCCTGATTACTGTAATCCCTGATTACTGTAATCCCTGATTACTGTAACTCCCTGATTATAGTAAATCCCTGATTACAGTATATCCCTGATTACAGTAAATCACTGATTACGGTAAATCCCTGATTATAGTAAATCCCTGATTACACGAAATCCCTGATTACAGTAAATCCCTGATTACAGTATTTCCCTGATTACACGAAATCCCTGATTACAGTAAATCCCTGATTACAGTATATCCCTGATTACACGAAATCCCTGATTACAGTAAATCCCTGATTACAGTATATCCCTGATTACTGTAATCCCTGATTACTGTAACTCCCTGATTATAGTAAATCCCTGATTACAGTATATCCCTGATTACAGTAAATCACTGATTATGGTAAATCCCTGATTATAGTAAATCCCTGATTACACGAAATCCCTGATTACAGTAAATCCCTGATTACAGTATATCCCTGATTACAGTAAATCACTGATTACAGTAAATCACTGATTACAGTAAATCCCTGATTACACGAAATCCCTGATTACAGTAAATCCCTGATTACTGTAATCCCTGATTACTGTAATCCCTGATTACTGTAACTCCCTGATTATAGTAAATCCCTGATTACAGTATATCCCTGATTACAGTAAATCACTGATTACAGTAAATCCCTGATTACACGAAATCCCTGATTACAGTAAATCCCTGATTACTGTAATCCCTGATTACTGTAATCCCTGATTACTGTAACTCCCTGATTATAGTAAATCCCTGATTACAGTATATCCCTGATTATAGTAAGTCCCTGATTATTGTAATCCCTGATTACAGTAAATCCCTGATTACACGCAATCCCTGATTACAGTATATCCCTGATTATAGTAAATCCCTGATTATTGTAATCCCTGATTACTGTAACTCCCTGATTATAGTAAATCCCTGATTACAGTATATCCCTGATTACAGTAAATCACTGATTACAGTAAATCCCTGATTACAGTAAATCCCTGATTACTGTAATCCCTGATTACTGTAATCCCTGATTACTGTAACTCCCTGATTATAGTAAATCCCTGATTACAGTCTATCCCTGATTACAGTAAGTCCATGATTACAGTAAAGAGCGTACTTTTTTGAGAGCAGGGCTGTTATTTCAAAAGCACTAAGATTCATTACAAGGTATAGAGGTTCTTAAATTGTGCCTTTTTTATGCCCCTTTTAAGAGTCCTACTGAAGATATCCAGCCCCATTATTTGTTTTGGAAGGGTTCTGATGGATCTAATAGGCTGTTTTAGCAGCAAGACGCGGACGTCTTTGAAAATATGGCTACTTTTTTATGTTTTTAGAGCATTCTAATTTTTCATGCTTTTCGCTTCCAGAAAGCTGCTCACAGACAGACAAATTCCTTGAGAACAGTTTGCATTCTCGCATTGCCATCATCTATGAATATGTTCATATTGCATTTTGATTCCTTTCTCGACGTAAGTCGCCTACCGAGCGATTTTCATTCTCAAATCCTTCGTATATTCTCAAATTCATCATTGTCATAAAATCAAGATCACAAACTCTAGGAATAAGAAACTTTCTAGTTCCACTAAGTTTTGGGTGCTGAAGCCAAATCCGTGGCCAGAAGTTTCGTATTTGGAAATTTTCAAAATTGTTGAAAACAAGGATGTTAGCTGAAGAGGTGTATCTGTAGGCCTTTCTCGTGCAATTGCTTAAATTGCTGCCAAGATCCTGCCCTGGAGAACCAGTATAGAGCTGCTATGCCATAAGGTAGCGAAAACGTACAAATTTTTGAACATTTACTCATGAACATTTGAAACTGCATGAATTAACATGACTTACAGCTTTCCCTTGACATATGTAAGTGATCAGTCACTATTAATGCAGGTTAGGGGGCTGCAAGATATTTTTATAGATAATAAACATTTTTCATAACACCGCCATTTCCTCATTAAGATTTTCAAGGGCCCCTGATTATCTAGGTGCAATTTTTGGTGACCCCTCTCATTATCAAATTTTGAGCAACAAATCATATTTTCTGATGGCAAGTGACGCAAAAAGGACAGAGAAAAGCTTTCTAGAGAAGAAAGTGGCATGGCACCTGGAAATTTTATGAAGAACATAATACTTTGAGGAAAAACGCAAGGCTTAACAAAGATCATAGAAGAATGACTTTTTCTTTTGAGATAGGTGAGATCAGATTCGTTAATTTTTCGTGGCCCCTTACTTTATGCTCAAGGTTTTCAATGGCTCCCCTTTCACTGCCCTAAATTTTTGGTGGCCGCTCTGAAAATCTTCCCGCCCCCTATCCAGCGTTGAGAGTTTGGGATACCACGTTCTGAGAGACTGGTCCGTAGAGAGTTTGGGATACCACGCTCACACTTTATTGCCATTTGTCGTAGCAGATACTGCACCAAGTATGAGAATATCCTTTTTAATTACAGTATCTACCTAGAACGTTATTTATTGTAAGAATATGGTAGATGTATGAGTTGTATGTATATTCAGATAGCTGACTATTTATTCTATTCAATTGGATATTTTATGTGATTATTAGGTGAGAAATTAGACTACGTTAACACGATGCCGGCAAACTTTGAAATAGCATCAATGTTACGGGTAAGCTTTCCATTCACTTGAAAACAGCTGTTTTTGCTTTTGCTGCCACAGTTCGAAAACGGTAGAATTTGGAAAATGGACTATCTAGGCCGCACTAGTTGAGAACCTAGGGGGTTGCTGTGGTATATCTTGGATAGGGATCCTCAGGTTACTTTCTTGTGTCTAAAGTTTGGGCAGACCTTACTTTTTGGGCCAATCATTTGTACAGTTATTTTGGTGGGTTCCTGAATTTCTGCATATTCGGCACTACTTTTTTGGGTCTCAAGTAAGAGTTAAATAAAGAACGTCGAGAAAACATATCTTGCAACAAAGTTTAAAAGGTCAAGTGACATTATTAAAATCAAAATACTTGAATATCTTAATAGAATACGAGCAATTTAACCATTTCGTGCATTTTTCCATTGATTTGAGTTTTCGACTTTATGACCTTTGGGAGCATTAGATCAGAAAATTTATTTTGATTAGTCTATTTTTACGTCAGAAACTATTTTTTTGGGTTGATGCTTTGTACCCAAGCTTGAGAACCCCTATCCGAAGTATGCCTGAGTTCACACCCTAGGTGATTTCTCAAACCATGGGAAATGTGGACACAATTTGGGTGTTGATCGTGTCCACAATACCTAGCCTAAATTATGTTTAATGATTAAATGTATTTGGTTACCTTGCTTGTCTTCAATTCACTGTTTATCTTCTCGTTCTTGTCTGGGAGCACAGCAGGCTGCTATTAACGGTTCTGCATGGGCCAAATGTTTTGAACTGCATTGCAATTCGAGAGCCGTGACCTGAGAACTAGTTCCCAGATCAACGGGGATGAGTCGTTCGAGGGCCGCGTTGATCTGGGAACTAGTTCTCAGGTCACGGCTCTCGAATCGCAATGCAGTTCAAAACATTAGGCCCATGCAGAACCGTTGATAGCAGCCTGCTGTGCTCCCAGACAAGGACGAGAAAATAAACAGTGAATTGGATACAAGCAAGGTAACGAAATACATTTAATCATTAAACATAATTTAGGCTAGGTATTGTGGACACGATCAACACCCAAATTGTGTCCACATTTCCCATGCTTAAACTCGCTGAAAGCGAAGCCTTTTTCGACGCTTTTGGAATAAGACTGATCAATTATGTAGATGCATTTCCCGATATTCCGGTAGCGCCAAATTCTAGCCTTGCTATTGGGGAGATTGCAATGACTTTGTCACTGTCAAATTTTGCGGTATCGTATGAACATAGTCTTAGAGTATGAATTTTTTCATCTACGAGAGATTTGTTAAAGTTTATTTATTACACAGTAGTGCCCAATCGATGTTTATGACAAAAGTTGAGGTTTTTGTGGAAGGAAAAGAGATTAGGATCATTTCTGGACTTGCCCAACTGCGATCATTTCTGAAGGATGGGAGCGGTTGAGAAGAACTCGAAATTCTCCCGGATAATAACGCTGTTTTCAAAATATAGAAAATTTAAAGGTAGTGCAAATGGCTGGAAGGAAGTCTACCAGAATTGACTCGGCCTTTGACAAATTGTATAGAAAATTTCAAGATCGGTAACATTGTCAAATATTCGTGATTTCGGCTATAAAAGATAAAGTAAAGCAAGTGTTTATTTACTTCCTAATTGAAAATCTGCATGTTCAGGACGGAGTGATTTTTCATGTTGTTTATTTTCCCTCATGGGCTAGAACAAAGTCACTTTACAAATAGGGGGATAGTTAGCTAAGTAGCTATTCAATGCATCATGCTAGCGCAGGTAGTTAGGCCATGCAAAAACGAGTTTCGACGCTCTCATTGTTTCAAGGACTTTTCATTTTCTTGAGTTCCCTCAGAAGATCTCCAGTTAGGGAGGGTTGTTTCCATGCACATTGATAGATCAGGCAATGTTTAGTGAGGAGACTAGGAAATTACCTTTAGTTTTGTCTGTGGAAACTAAGTGTTTTCATTGTAGTGAAAAAGTCTGAAGTTGCTGTCTTTTTTCTGATTCGTCTTCCTTGGGCCATAGCTGCCGTCCCCAGGGGGGGGGGGAACTTGAGTTTCCAAGATACGGGGTTGTGCCATTGAAATCGTGAAAGTACCACCCATAAATCCGGAGAAATTTCTCAAAAGTATACCCACTAATCTGGAGAATCTCTGAAAATCATACCTATAAATCCGGGAATGCCAAAACAGTTCATCAATAAATGAATTCTGACAGAAAACTATACCCATAAATCCGGAAACTATCATGAAAAAGGTACCCTACAAAATGGCACAACCCCATACCATAGACAAGTTAAGTTACCCCCCCCCCCGGGCTGCCGTTCAAATAGACTTGCTCCAAGTCTATTCCGTGGTATATCAGCACTTATGGGCTTGCTCCAAGTTTCGCTCTTGATCATTCTCAGGCCCCGTCCATACGTATACGTTTACGTTTTGTAAACGCATAGAATGTTTTCCGTTCACATTGATCCACTGAGCGTTTTAGCCTGTCCACACGTAAACGCCAAAACAATGGGGAATGAATGATGAGCATGAAATCTATGACGTCATCGTTTACGAAAGTATGCGTTTACGACCGTCCACATGAAAACGCAAAAACAGTGTTTAAAAAAAACTGCAAATGATTGATGAAAATGAAGTCTGTGACGTCTATGGTGGCCGATCGCTGCCAACAATGGATTTCATAATTTCTCAGCTGATTTTTTGAAAAAAATAAAATTGAAATGAAAAATTCATTAAAACATTCATAGAAAAAAAATAAAAGCAAAGTGAAAAAACCAACAAAAAAGTCAATTGAAAACCAATTAAATAGAAATGAAAACAAAAACAATTTATTATCATATTTTATTTTTTCAAATCAAAGTAAATCTTTCTGTGGCCTGACTTTGCCAAGTCCATCATGCTTTGCGGGTTTCAGGGGAGGGATAACAACAACAACCATTTTTGAACGCGAGCTCGAAGTGAAGGAGACACGAGGTACCGAAAGAGCAAGCAGAATAGCAGAATCACTTTCATATCAGGTAGCTGGTTAATTGACGAACAAAATGGCCCTTGCTCGCCAGCAAGCACATCACATACAACATCCTTGCCAAGTTTGGGAGTAAAGTGCCTCTCACATGCTGATATAATGTTTGCTATCGTCATATCCAGGTCCTCGTCAAAGGAAACAAACTCCCGTGGGCCTATGCGCGCATACTTTTGGGCTTTCCCCGATACATGTGCAGTCAGCCGTTGCACAACAAGTTATCCTCCTTTTGGTCGTTGCTGGTTTCCCTTGTTTGGTGGGAAATTCTTCGTTCTTTTCATCTTCATATCGTTCTTAAGTCTTTTCCATGCGTCTGCCATTCTGCTTGCTCTTTCGGTACCTCGTGTCTCCTTCACTTCGAGCTCGCGTTCAAAAATGGTTGTTGTTGTTATCCCTCCCCTGAAACCCGCAAAGCATGATGGACTTGGCAAAGTCAGGCCACAGAAAGATTTACTTTGATTTGAAAAAATAAAATATGATAATAAATTGTTTTTGTTTTCATTTCTATTTAATTGGTTTTCAATTGACTTTTTTGTTGGTTTTTTCACTTTGCTTTCACTTTTTTTCTATGAATGTTTAATGAATTTTTCATTTCAATTTTATTTTTTTCAAAAAATCAGCTGAGAAATTATGAATCCATTGTTGGCAGCGATCGGCCACCATAGACGTCACCGTTTACGAAAGTATGCGTTTACGACCGTCCACACGGAGACGTGAAAACAGTGTTTTCAAAAGTATCCACTTTGGAAAGCGTTTTCGAATGTATGCGTTTAGGATAACTTGAAACGCCGTTTACGTGTGGACGGAAGGTGTAAACGTATAAGAATGTATGCGTTTACAGACGTAAACGTATTCGTGTGGACGTGAAGCAAGTCCACAGCACTCAGGAACATAGTTACTTCAGCGGGGGCGTGAACCACGAAGAGGACGTTGTGGAGGAAAAGCGAAGGATAAGGAAAGGTAATTGGTTTCCTGAGTGCTGATATCCCACGGAATAGACCTGGAGCAAGTCTACCACCCAAAGGACTTACGCTGCATTCAGTGTCTGGTACCCAAGGTAGGCCATGGGTAGCTAAACAAGGCAATATGTGCCTATGTACATGCGATGCTGGTGATCACGGGGAGGGAGGGGGGTTCTCGGCCATTTCGGGTAGGGGTGTGCCGCCCAAAATTGAACCGTTGGCTAGACAAATTTTTGTGAAAATGATACCCGTGGCTTGGCTAGGCCCCATATTCACATTCAGCACCCTAATTTTAGTCTAATTACAAATTTTCATGATCTTAGTACTAACGAATTTAATTTTATGAAGATAACAAATTTGAAAATCTATAAGGGATTTGACCGTGAATAATGACTGAGGGTGTAAAGTTTCACCCCAAACGATTCTGACGATCAAATCCCTTATAAATTCTCAAAGTTATTATTGCCATAAAATCGAAATCACATACTCTAGGAATATGAAAATTTGGAATTAAACTAAACTTGGGGTGCTGAATCAAAATCCATGGTCAGAAATTTAGTATCGTGAAATTTTCAAAAATTTCCAAAACGAGGCCGTTAGTTGAAAAGGTGTATTTCATCACCAAAAGTGCCCCGAGCTGGCGATTTCTAGACAAATCCAAATTTTCGCATTTTCTGGACCAAAATTTTAATGAAATTGAGTTTTTTACAGGAATTACCGAATTTTGACATTTCTTTGACCAAAATTGCCAAGAAAGCATACCCTTGCATGGACCAAACTCGATCAATTTCATTTTCATTTGTTTGCTTAACTATGGGGAGGGTAGCCCTTCGACACACTGTCGATGTCGGTTTTCAAGGGGCCCTCCCATAAGATAAGATTAAAATTAAATTACAAAAAGTAAAGACTAAAACTATTACGTATAATCCTATTTACAATCTAAATCCTATTTACACCTAATTTACAAAAGAAAAGTTCTAAATTGTTTGTTTAAAACAACTTAGAGAGGTTGCCTGCTTAGAATCAGCTGAGAGGCTATTCCACAGCTTTGCTCCCCTATAAGAAAAGGATTTTTGGCCATTTGCAGTCTCCATGAGAGGTAACCTAAGATCTGTCTCAGTATTACGCAAACTGTAAGATGAGCACTGTGAGCTTTTTGTGAAAAGGTTACACAAGGATTGCGGAGCCAGCCCATTTAGGGATTTGAATACCATTTTGAATGAGTTCTCGAACGGTCTTCCAACCAAGACTTTCGATAAGTGGACTACTTGGGGCATCAAAGCTGCTGTTTGTTACAATTCTAGCAGCACGGTTCTGGAGTTTTTGCAGCTGATTAATTTCAGTTGAACCGGCATGCAAACAGAGCAGCAATATCGAAAGTGGGGCTCCACAATACCCGTGTAGATACTTTTCAAAGTATCTTTTGGCAAGAAAGACTTAGCATGCTTCAAGAAGCCTACTGCCCTGGAAACTTTGGTAGAGACAGCCTTGATTTGCTCTTTCCAGTCCAGGGAGCAATCAATTTCTACACCAAGGTATTTTGTTTTTTGAACAACTTGAAGCCCATTCTCACGAATTTTTAAATCTAAGTCTTTGTTCTGACTTTGGAGAATGTTATGCCTCTGCTTGGTAGAAACCAGCATGGAATGAGTTTTTGCAACGTGAAAGTTTGTTACCACCCTGTAGCCAGGTATCCAATTGCTTAAGATCGCCGTTAATAGCCTCATTCAGCTGAGTTATATCTGAGGACTGATAACACAGACTGGTATCATCAGCATACATAGACACAGTGGAGTCTTGGACAGCTTGTGGGAGGTCGTTGATGTAGATGAGGAAAGAAGGGGGCCTAGGCATGAGCCTTGTGGTACACCAACGTCAATGTCCCCAATTTCTGAGTCTACACCGTTAACCCGACAAAATTGCTTGCGGCTGGTGAGATAAGATTCAAACCAAGAGAGTTCACGGTTTTGAACTCCATAGAGTTCAAGCTTTTTGCAGAGAATTTTGTGATCAACAGAATCAAATGCCTTTTTCAGGTCAATAAATACCAGTCCCACAAGCTTGCCAAGGTCCAGAAACAAGAAAGAGAACAGTATCGAGAAATAAGTGAAAATATTCAAAATAGAAATATCACGAAATACTAAATAATGACTAAGAATATTTAAACTGATGCCCCTGTGGTGTTTGTACAGTTGGTCAGTGACAAGTTTTTCAAAGAGCCTGGAGATGACAGGCAAGACTGAAATTGGCCTGTAGTTAGCCCTTGCAAGTCCTTTGGGCATTTGCAAGTCCATTAAGGTTGCCAATTTCAAATTGTTTCCAATGTTATTATTTTTTGAAAAGGAACTTGAGCAATGTCTGGTCCAAACGTCTTGAATGCTTTGTTTTCGAAATGCTCAAGATGGCGCAGAAACAGGAAGTAATAAATATGACGATTATGTAGCGCAACTTAGCCAATCATGTTACGGTTAACCTTTATTCAAATTATTGTACAATTGTGATTACGTTAGTTTAGCTCTGAGGAAGCCTCGTATGCCGAGGCGAAATATCAGCTCTTATATGCAATATATATAATCAATATTTAATCCAAATAATAGTCGTCATTTATTTTGCGTCGTATTGTGGTGTTCCTGCCTTCTAATAAATATGACGATTGCTATGAAACTATTCCAAAAATCTTATCATCATCTGCGAAAGTTTCAGTATCAGTACCGGCAAATTGGGAATGATTTTTTTAACTTGCCACGTGGCCAAGGTGCCTTTGGGCATTTGCAAGTCCACTGGATTTTTGATGGAAGAGGCAAGTGATGAAGTTCCTCTGCGTGGTAATTTGATAGATGGATGAAGATCAATGACAGCATATTCATCATATAGATCCCAGACCTCTCTTCTCATTTGTTATTGCAATTTTGAAATCAAAACGTAAGGGGAAGCAAGTCGAAGAGGCGCCTAAATAACATCAATTTTACATCAAAATATCCTTACATTGAAGACCCGAACAGAGGCCTAGATGAGCTGAAAAGATAGATGATACACAGCGGATAAATTTGACGCAAGATGATTCGGGAAAACGAAGACAATACAGAGCTGCAATGCCGTTTACGTAAAGTGAATCCAGTGGTAACCAGAGACGGGCCTGTGTGTCCTAACACTGTGTATGTTACGAAGAACAGGCCGTGTACATTTGGAAGATCATCAGGCAACGGAGTGAATGCACAGCTTGTGTCAAGAACTACACCGCTGATGATATCAAGGAAACATTCAACGGTTGCATATAGGGATGGGCAGTGGACAATAACCGACCATGAAGTAAGAAAACTGCTGCGGAAAGTTATTTTTAATTTGATGCGAGAACCTGCCCTCTGTTTTATTCAGCTCCTCGCATAATTTGCATTTTAAGTGTTCGTTGCATTGAATAGGGCAGTTAACCAGCTTGAATGTTTGGTCACGCAGTTCTGAGTACTGCCAACAATTATGTGAACGGATTTATCCATCACGATTGTTGGAAGATGGTTAAGAGCGGTTTGTGAATCTGCTGGTGGTGAGAATTTTTAAATCTTTGTTTGGCAAATTCTCAGAAAATTCCAACTCTTCTCCATTGTGAATCTCTGCTGCTCTGCGCCAAATATTTAGGAGCACAACAATTTTTTGCGCCAGTGTGCGCCAAAGAGTGTGATATCTAATATTGGGACATTGAATGGCCCATTCTGCCCCAAAATGTGCACCAAAAGCCAAATAAGTTCTTTCTTATGCACCAAAAATCTTCTGGAAGTAGTACAAGGCCAGGGTGAATCTCTGTGCTGCACTGCGCCAAAGATTTCGGAGCACAATAATTCTGTGCGCCAGTGTGCGCCAAAGAATAATTGGTATCTATTGTTTAATACAATCAGACATTGAATTGCCCATTGTTTTACGGCCCCTTTCTACGCCAAAATGTGCGCCAAAAACCAGATGAGTTCTTTCTCTGCTCCGAAGATCTTCTGGAAATAGGCACTCAGATTCACCCTGGGTACAAGGCACTCAGGTTCTCCCTGGCCCCCTCTTTGAGATCTTTTATCCAAGATCCAAAAATGCAAGTAAGAATCTACAAAAACGAAGCCACTTTGGAAGTAACCTCAGACTGACTTTGTTGAGAGCGTGTGGCCAAGTGGCTAGGCGACTGACTCGTAAGCCAAAGGTCTCAGAACGGCTGAGGTTCAAATCCCACACTGGACAGTTTGGTTGCTGTCCATAACTCTAGCCCCGGTCGACCAGAGCCATGTGAAGGAAATCTGTTAGCTGCAGCGGGTTGATGGTGAAACATTCGTGCCCCCTGGTGGAAACAAGTCTCTCTCAGACTTTCGCAGGCTAACCATGTTAAGTATGATTAACTATCTTGAGAAATGGGTGTCCAGATTGGAAAGTTTGAAGACTATGTGGGGATTTTCAAGCAGGGATAAAAGTGATCCAGGTAGTATTCCAATTTGAACTGAAAATGCACGTACAGCATAGCACCATTTACATACAATAAAAGTAAATATTCAGTCCTGTTTGTACAAATTTTGCAAATATGCGGATGGCTGTGCTGATAATTTTAAATTCTGGATGGATGCCATATTGGAAAGTTCAGCATTAGGTTTTAGTTGGTTTAGTCTGTGCTGTATTTTGTAACTCTGACATGCTTTGCACTACATGGCTAAAGAAACAATGGGTGTTTTCGCATTTTTAACGTTTCATCAGTTCTTAGCAGCTATTGTAGTCAATAGAACAATTTGTTGGTTCCGTAGGAAATAACAGTAGTTGCCTGGGCATGATAGCATGCCCCTGAAGGGCTGTTAGTCTGCTGCAGATGTGAACGGCACCATGATCTGTTAGTTATGTATATCAGATACCCTACTGTGTGCTGGTTGTTATCAGAGAGCACATCACTTGTTTTTCTTCTGCCTTCACTGAAGCAACCAGGCAGTATTAACAGGAAAACCTTCCCCACCTGACACCATCTTTTAGGTTCCTTCCTACTTGTTGCTTGCAAATCTAGCAAGAGCTATAGGTAGTATAAAATGATGTTACTGAGAAGAAAATCTGTAGGTATGAATTCTGGGAGTATTTTTAGAAAGCTGATTATCAATAGAAATTTCCAGAATGGAAGTTGAACTTTTTCACAACATTTCTTCAAAAATTTTAGATTTGGTTACATGCCAGGCTTCATTAATGTGTGTGAGCACGTGAGCGCTGCTAACCAGCACAAAATTGAATATTGCACATACATACTGTTGACACCTCTTCTATACTACAATGATCACTCACAAGCACAGAAAATTTTCAATGAGACCAGGCCCACAGTAAGCAGGGGACAACAGGGCTGGGCCCTCCAATAAGTTTGAAAACAATTATGTTATATCACAGTTGTAAATTTTTTGTATAGTTCTCTATTTTTTTAAAAGCAAAGAGCCCTCAAATCTGCAGCTGCTTCCTACGGTCATGAATGAGGCCTGTTACTGTATATGCTAAAAAAAGTCTGTACCATACCAGTCTGCAGAGCAGTGCAGCTGTGCACATGAGAGTTTGCTCAACAAGATAAACATTTTGGACAGGACAGTGCTGGAAGAAAAATTGGACATGGATTTTAAGACATCCTTGACCAATCAGAAAATTTCTTTTTTGCAGTTCATCAATCAACTCTTTTGCTTGAAATGAGTACAGTTGCATAGAATTAGCCTAATTTCCCATATTTCAGCTTGAAATGCTCCAGTAGAAATGTTGTTATAAGCAGCACAGTCAAACCATTCAGATTTTGTGCAAAACTGCTGTCTGAAACTTTTGGAATTCAATGCAGATGCATTCTGGTGCTTCCGCTAATTGTGCTTCCTACTAATATATAATATGTGTCTGTTTTTAGAGCTTGAATGGTGTTTACGTAAATGGTATCAAGATAAAGGCAAGTTCTTCATATCCATTGCTGTCAGGTGATAAAGTTGTATTTGGCCGTGCATTAGCTGGCAGCCAAAGTGCAGAGTTTGAGTATGTGTTCCAAGAGATACCAGTCACTAATCAGTTAAAAAGAAGTAGAAATGATCCAAATATTGAAATGGCATGCGAGAGGAAAAGGAAGCGTGAAGAGGAAGAGAGTCGTAAGAATGAAGCTAGAGCAGTTCAATTTCAGAAAGAGAGTTTATTTGAGGAACAAATTAAATTGCAGGAGGATAGGATAAAACAATTAAGTAGTGAGTTAACGCGTAAGGAGGAAGCACATAATGATTTGGCTGTAACATTAGAAAAGAGGGAACAGGATTTGGCAGAACAACTTGAGAAGCAACGGGAGCAACTTCAGCTGGAGAAACTAGAAGCTGAGAAAAAGTTGCAGAATTTATTGGAACAACAACTAATAGAAAAAGAATGCATCTTGAAGGAAAACTTTGATGAGAAAATTAAAGCTCTTGAAAATGAAAGAAGTGAAGTTGAGAAGCATTTGCAAAAGGAACTAAGTGATAAACTATCAGAGAAAGATGAAACATACAGAGAAGAGCTTGAGAAGCAAAAAGAAACTCTGAATAGGATTTTAAGTGAGATGGAAACTGAAAGGCAAAACAGGGAAATTGAAATGTTGAAAAATCAAGAATTATTGAATAATCTTAAGAGTGCTGAGGAAAATGAGAAGCATTTGGGATCATGTTTGGAGGAGCTCAGAAGACAAATACAAGAGAAAGAGCAGGATTTAAAAAGGCAAGAAGAGATCACCAAGAAAGCAGAAGAAGATGGTAAAAGATGTGTATTACAACAAATGGAGGATGAGTTTACGTGCATGATCTGTCATGAGTTATTTGTCCATGCAGTTACCCTTGCATGTGCACACTCATTTTGTGAAATGTGTTTGCGTTCATGGATGAAAAGAAAAAAGGAATGCCCAGTATGTAGGAATAGAATAGCGGGAAGGGCCGTAAAATCAGTTGTCTTGGATAGTGCAATTAGCAAAATGATCGAGAATGCTGATAGTGACACAAAACAGAACAGAGCAAGGCTTATTGCCCAAAGGAACGCACTTAGAGAGGCAGAACAAGGTAAAGGTATAACTTATATCATTATTAAATAGAGTTACTATGCCAGATGTTCTGCCTTTGTGATTTCCAATCATCTAGATACGTTTAAATGTACCATAAAGACCAACAGATTTGACATCTAAAAGTTGGTAACATTTCATAGCCTACAAGTGTTTGGCCAAATTTGATTAAGATATATTGAAGAAAATACCAGATTCTATTTCTCTTGATGTGGAAGCTTAATGAAATTGGTATATCTTGTTAAAGAAGAAGTGAATTCAAACACAAATGAAAACAGAAAATTGCAAATTTGCTAACAAGTGAGAAGTTTTCATTATTTTTGGTTCAAGATTCTGCTCAGTAATCAACTATGAATATTTTCCCCCAAAACTATTGGATTCCAATTAAAAAGTGCCAGTTTAGTGCACTCCTTGACCTTTTTTACATTAGGTTTTTTGCAGGCTATTTATATTGTTGGCTATGACCTTGTGTCACCTTTCCTTTCACATTCAAATGAAATGAGAGATAAAATTCTTGCTGAGATATTGTAAAGGAAAAAAGAAATGCTATTTTGTTTGTGTCATGAAATTACAAAATGTGTTGATATTTATTGTAAATAGTGATATGTGTGCAGCAGTCCCAACGGCACCGTTATGTCTTGCAGTCCCACATGCAAGTCCAATCTATTGGTCAGACAGTTGATTCCTGTTCAGAAGGGATTTATTTGCAGTGTTATGCCTTTGCAATGAATTTAGAGTTTGTATTTGAATTTTAAAAGTGGAATACTACCCTCGAAATTCCTTATTTTTCAGTAAGCCCGTGATAAGTAGTCTGTTAAGATGAACACGGTCCAGTCACCTGTAATTTTGATAAGAGGCTAGTGAGAAACAACAGCTTTGTTTGGAAACGTTTTCTAAATGTCACACCATAGGAAGGCAGTTTAACTACAGAGTATCAAGGAAATTGTGTCCCATATCTGTGAATGGTGTGGTGGAGATGAGGCTATAGCTTCAATTGTCTGGGTTTTTATGCAGCTGTATATGTCAGGCTTGAGGTCAGAGTTCGACATTTTGTTTTATTCAATCTGAGAAGTCGTTGCTGATCTATGGCAAAGAGAAAGCAGAATAAGTGGTTGCTTCAAAAACAGCATTTTCAAAACATGCAAAGATTTGTTTTTGCGTTTATAAAATCTGACTTGGCACAAATGTTCATCGGAAAAATTTTCATGGGTAAACACTGCAAATTGTAGGACCGTGAGTATGCTTGCATGCTAGTGGGAGTGCCATATTTAGAAGGCAGACATGGATTTAGTTGTATTTTGTATCAGCCGGTTCATTTGGTGCGCTGTGCTCTTATCTTAAGCTCTGCTCGTTACCTTTAAGGAGCCAGGTTGTGGATTTTGACATTTGAAACTAATTAGAATCGACAGCTTGGGAGATCTAGTTTTGGGTTAAATGTACTCATCATATCTCAGCTAGACACCCTTTGGAGTGAGATTTAGTACAAATGCTTTTGACATGGCTTAAATATGCTTGTGCTCAAGTATTTGCAGTATCTGGAAACATTAGAGGTTTGAGCCAAATACTAACCAGAATATATATTTCAAAAGGCCCACATCGTAGCCTGCTGTGAACTTGCGAGGTTCAAACCCGAGGTTTTATATCGCTTGTTTCCCAGTTTACTTCACAGTCACCAGACTTTGTCTCGACATTATGGTTAAAGCAATGTTCTAGCTAATGATGTCCCACCCTAAGATGTTCTTAGGTTCACCTTTGTTGAAGTTTCCTAAACTTACAGATCAGTAGTTATAATCCGTAATTCCGCTTTAATTATGAAATACACTGCTTTCTTGGAGGTCAATTGAAGTAAAACTTCCCATTCAGATAATGTATATAGTCCGCGTGATATCTAATATGGTACAAATATCTTGCTTGCATTCATTTTGTTCGTTTTATAAGTCGTATAAATTGATATCATAGGCCGTTGGGGATACGTTGTGCTGACGGCTACGAAATCAACCCTGGTCTATCCAGCGAAAAAAATCATTTGTCTCTCTGGCTCCGTCTACCTGTTTGTTGTCTTGTTTTTGAATTATTTCAAATATAATGCGAAATGTATATTTGCAACAGTTCTCGGCATCACCAGGTATGTATTTTATAAAGGTGCAATTTTTGTCTATGAAGGAAGCGAATTTGCCACTAGTGCCTTCCATCTAAGCTGCTACTCAACCTACCAAGCTGACAAATAGGCTAAATTTGATGCAATATATGCCTCGAGATGGAAATCTCATTCATTTGTACTAGATGACTGTATCGACATGCCCAGCAATACTCAAATGTTTGAGTTCTGGAGACAAGCACTGGCCAAAATGATTAAAGTAGTGAACGGAGCGAAGTGGAGGTCATCTACCGGTATATATAGATATATGGGACAAAAGAAATGCCTACTAACGGTGCTGTTCTTCTAGCTAAGCAATAGCCACGCACGATTCAAAATCACCAACTAGAATTGGCTAATTCTAGACACTTTAAATCATAGTACTATGGTTAAACTAGCCTTATTTAAACCAGGCTAAATTTCAACCAAACCAATGAACTCTGTTGGTCCGACCAATCAGGACACAACATTCGATATCCTGACTTAGTCTAAGCTGGTTTAATTTGCCGCAGTGAATGGGGTATTAGCTTTTTATCTCGGTCAACTAACTTAACGCAGCTTAACGCAACAAACTTTTGACGGGTGTCTGTTAGTTTGGCTGCATTGTTAATAGATGTGTTAAATCATCAAGCATTGATACCTACGACGTAAAAATAGAAGGGATGTGTGGTCGTTACTTTTTCATGCATCAAGGGCCACTGGGTAATCAAGTTGCAAGCTTGTCTCTGGAACCATAAATGTTGCTTTGAAGTAAATGTGCGGAGATCAAGCGATAAAGTCTTGGAATATAGAAAAGAAGATCATGTTCCACTTGTGTCCTAATTTTTTTCATCTATCGAGAACATCGACTAATGGCTATATTTGGCTTTAACTCCGTTGATTTACTTTAAAGGGACCCCCGCATCACCAAATTTAAGCTAAAAAGTGAACTTTTGACAATTTTGATTGTTTCGAAAACGGCCAAGTTCGCGCTAGCAAGAGATTAATTAAACCATGATGGCGAATTTTTCTTCCCTCAGAGGAATTTTTGGGTTTTCGACTCTGGAGATTTTTTAGACGTGAAGGATGTGCTCGTTCAATAGCGGTAAGCAATCAGGATATTCTACGAATTGCCCTTGGAGTTTATGTCAACAGTTTGTGATCGCATCAAGTAGGAAACTTCCTGTTAGTGATTTTACTTGATAATAATTTCCAATCAACAACGCACAACATAATTTCCAATTTGCCCAATGCATTGACAGAAGAACTCTATTACCCTGTAGCTGTTCCGTTCTAATGTTGATGTCTACGAAGCTATGTAAGAAAGACTTTTCTCTGCAACATTGAGTGTGATTTTTTCGCGAGAGATCCATTATTCAAGTCATAATAGTGAAAGAAAATTCGTTACGTCGTTGTATTATCTAGGCTACAGTTAGCACTGCAACGCGAATATACTTTTTGCCCGAAGGAAGAAGCTTTGAACCTTTGTCGTTGTTTCTGTGCAAAGTATCAGATGGGTTGCAGATTATCAATATCATGCTTAGAGAAATTTTATGGAGCACTGGAGAATGCACGTTCAGAATTTAATGACATTCTGCATTCTCTTGCTTTCCAAAGTGGGAATTTGATAGCTGTAGGCATAGGGCCATACGCCAAGTGTATGTTAACTTTTGCTTAACTATACGACAGGTAAATTTTGCTACTTTTCAGGTCTAAACAAGAATCAAGATTTAAAGGAAAGTATATCCTTGAATAAAGGATAAAGGAATAATGTTCTAGTCGTAAACGAAGGTAAAAAAGGAAGGTATCTATGACAAATTTTCTAACACTGGCTTTGTCGCAAAACTGTTTTCACCGCTTTGGATGTTGTCATCAACGTAGGATTCAAGGGGTGACACTCGGTACTATCGGTGCTGATCCTTGTGACGATGGGAATTCTGCCAATCTTTGCCTTAACTTACATAAAGGAAAAACAATTGAAAAAAAGATCGTCGAGATAGTTTAGACTGCAGCTTTTAAAGCCCGAAACACCCCCACTAGTGGCCTTATATGAGTTCCTGCAGATGGGTCCATATCCCTCAGTTACGGTTATCTAGAGTCGCCTTGCTGGAAGAACAAATCCTCAGTAAGATGGGATTCAAACAGTTGCATTTATGGAAAATGAGTCGAGCTATACTGTCGTTGACATTCGGTTACATCGAATTTCTCTTACAAAATTTAGAGATATATTTTATGTGTCGTTATTAGAGCCCAGATATGACAGGTTTTACCGTGGAGTGAACAGTCTATGCTCGTATATGACTACCTAAACTCAATTTCACCCAAGGGTATCATCTACCTACCGGAACAAAATTCGGTATCTGGCTGTCAATATTTTCCTGTTACTATTGTACTGAACAGAAATTAATAACATTTGTCTTTTTCTCTAGCAAATGGCTTTCAGAAGTTGCTTGTCTCCGACCCAGATGATGCACAGCACGCTTCGCACAGTCGCAGAGATTCCCGCGGCGGCCATCGTCAAGGACCTTCGCGAGATCCCCAAGGGCACTCACGAGAACCCCACTGGAACAACAACCGACAAAGTCATGGGGATCAGCGTTACAATTTTATTCCGAGATCTGTCCAGGGTGCACACACTAACGAGGTATTTTCCAACAGGTACAATTCCGTCACAAGCAGTGTCCTCGGACAGGGCCAAATGAGTCACAGCACTCAAGTAAGTCACTCCAGGAATGTTGGAGAGCATGGTGTTAGTCAAAGCTACGGCTCTGCCCAGAATAATCATGCCTCTGGTATGGGTAGAGATGGCAGAAGACACCAGTCATCTAGTAGTAGGAATGCTGGATCCCCCGTACCGAGCTCCCATCCTGTGAGAGGATTTAATGGTCACTGCTTTATTTGTGGTGAGTAATAATGTGCGCTTTAACTCTGCAAGTTGTTTGTTGACCAAGTTTTAGAGCAGAAGATATCTAGCCTGTTATGAATATGTCAGAAGAAAGCTTTCAGCGATTTGAAACGATGGCATTTATACGGCTGACTCATTAAACAGCGAATGTAAACAATTCAGACCACAAAATACAGCCTGAAGCATATAGGTAGCCACTTGCCTCATTGTCCCGTAAAGCATTGTTAAAGACATATGTTTCTATTAAAGGGAGAGGCCCATCAGGCTTCGTAGTTAATTCAATGCAGAATTCTGGTTGATTTATACAAGGTTTATATCCTTGATAAACTTGCTTTAACTTTCGATTAGCCTAAACTTTGTTATGTAATTTTAATGGTAGAATTTCGCAACTCATATCGCGTTGATGCAACGTTGATCTAACGTTTGCATTTCGACGTTGATAAAAAATTTCACCTTTGATTTAGGCCCCGTTTACACGGGATCGGATCCAAATGGGATCGGATCCATTTGGATCCGATCCACTTTTTGAGCGGCGTTTACACGGGTTCGGACCCAGAACTGTTCGCGTTTACACGGGATCGGATCCATTTGAATTTTGTGGATTCTCAGCAACGCTCTAGTAAACCTTTTCTCCTATTTTAATCAGATCCATTGAAATTTTTCACTCTAATAGACTGTCTCATCTCTGATTCCCCTCTTTGAAATTTCAACAACGAATAATTAATCGATCACATAATGCGCAGCAGATTTGGATCAACCTTTCATTCGATGCATGTTTATACCATCCCTTTACAACCTTTACGTGTGTACAACGAGTGAGTTGGCTATCTTTATATTTTTTCTGGTCACCCAGCGGTAGACTAGCCGATAGCGTTATGGTGTGATCCATTGGTTGATTGATATTTGTTTAACGTTTCGTGAAAATTTTTATGTATCGACATATGCGAAGTATCCGTGTTTCAAAATTCGCATAAAGTCAACTTTTCTAAAGGCGTGCCGATGACAATGTGATTTTAGACGCGATGGCTGTTTTTTATTTCTTTCGATCAAAGGTAACGAAATTTTAATGTGAAAATCCCGGTTCTGATACAATGGGCTTGAATCAGCCGCTGATTGTTATTTTTTACATTGATGCCTCAAATGAATTGATTATGATAACCTGAGCCAAATTTTCTATGTCCAAAGACCCTTCTAAAGACCCTTAATCATTCTAAAGACAATTGTTTCAATACAGTAACAAGATCTCTACTAGCATACCTGGATGCAACAAGGGCAGATTTTATAATACAATAGTATCAGTCGCTTTGGTTCACACCTCAATTCAAAGCGATTAGCGAATGCAAGCAAAAGAAATTCTCTCAAGCAGAAATTCAAAACAAAAGAAGCCGCAAAGTTGCCCTGAACTGGCACGGCAACGTCTCGAAAGAAGAAGGATAAATCTAAAGTTCTGCCTCACGGATTTTGTTTATTTGATTCAGAAGCCGAGCAGATGGCTCTGCGATTCTTGCATATTTATTGTTCAGATGTATGCAGTCACTCCTCAGCTCCTGAATCAACTAAACAAAATCCGCGAGACAGAACTTTAGATTTACCCTTCTTCTTTCGTCTTAAGCACATAACTTCTCTTAAAAACCTCCCTTCGCCCGCACCAAACGCGAGTCTGCCGTACTGCTTTTCAGGGCAACTGTGCGGCTTCTCTTGTATTGAATTTCTGCTCGAGAGAATTTCTTTTGTCTGTATTCGCTAATCGCTTTGAATTGAGTTGTGAACCAAAGTGACTGATGGTATTGTATTACAAAATCTGCCCTTGTTCTTGGATGCTGCAAAGTTAACTAAGCCATAAAACAACAAGTGCCTGATTTCTGCCGGTGCATTGGGGATAGCAAGATACTTAGCAATAGCCATGGCAATAGCAAGGTCAGATGAAGATGCTTGCAAGACGAACAAATTGCCTTGAACGAGGATAGACAAACAAAAGGATTGGCTACTTCTTTTTCACACCCAAGTAAACAGCAATTTATAACTGTAGATCGCTCTCACAATGTTAGCTCTTAAAATTCATTTCTTGGAATGCACAACAAGCGAGCTAGCTACCTGGGCTCAGAGGGGTATTATTATCATTATCAATTTGTATATCGTTGGGTTATAGAGTACTATAGCTAAAATAAAAGTAGCTTATTAATGCCAACGTTAAAAGATGTATATACAATATTAGGTAAGAAAGTAAAAGATAAAAGTATTTAAAAGTCATCAGAGTATACAAATTAAAACGGATATCTAAAAGCAGTCGTCATAAATAGCCCAAGTTTGGAATGAGAATTCGGCATAAACTGAAAGTGCGGTTCAGAGCAACTTCCGCAACTTGCTTTGTTTTTGTTTACGACTTGACGGACAGGACATAGAGTTCCCCTTCTCACCGTCTCTGCAATCGCTAATAGGCTGTTTTAGCAAGAGGACGCGAGTCAAGAAGACGCCAGCATAATTCTTTTGTTCGAGGATGTAAATTACACAGAGAAATCAACTTCAGAACTTTTGCAAGTCTCAAGAGATTTATCTACGTTCTATTCTGAAACTGACAACCTGAAAAGTATTCTTTGAAGGCCGCACAGCAAAAAAATAGGACGTCGAGAAGGGAAGCAAAATGCAATAAGAACATATTCACAGATGATGGCAATGCTAGAATACAAACTGTTCTTAGGGAATTGTCTTTCTGTGAGCAGCTTTCTAGAAGGGAAAAGCATGGAAAATTAGAATGCTGTAGAAACAGAAAACAAGTAGCCACGTTTTCAAAGACGTCCGCGTCTTGCTGCTAAAACAGCCTAATAGCTTTAAACTTGGTTCTCAATCAATAAGAGCAGATCACGATCCTTTACATCTTTTCAGTTAACTCCCTCGTCTTGGAACTTTTTGAAAATTTCTTCATACGAAATTTCTGGCTACGAATTCGGATTCATTACCCCAAGCTTAGTCTAACATCAAATTTTCATGTGCCTAGACTTTGCGATTTCGATGTCATTTGGCGATAATGATTTGGGAATTTATAAGGGATTTGACAATGAAAATCGTTCTGGTGTAACGTTACACACTCAGCCGTTATTTATGGTCAAACCCCTGACAAATTTTCAAATTTGTTATTCTCAAAAGATTAAAATCACAAACACTACGATCATGAAAATTTGCAGATAGACTAAGATATGGGGGCTGAATGTGAATCTGGGGTCAGAAATTTCATAAGACGCAAACTAAAGAAATTTAGAAAGAACACTAAAACGAGCCTGCTTAGTTGGAAAGGTGTATTACTTCAGGGGCAGAAAGTTTTGCGTGCTGAAAGTTTGGCGATTTTCGCGTTTTTTTTTTGCATTTTTCGCAAAAGTTTCTCCCAAAGCATAATCTAAATTCAAAATTCGCGAAAGTTTTTGCTCGCGAAATTCCAGGAAATTCTCAACTCGCGAAAGTTTTTTTCGATTCAATTTTTGTCGTTTCTTCAAGTTTTTGCGTTGCTGTTCCGTAAGGAATCTCAAGAAACCTTGTAAGTTGTCACCGTGACTGTGAGAAGTACTGAAAATGGATAACAGTTGTGTTTTCCCCCTCACTTTTCTTCCGTCGCAACAGTTTTTTCATGCGAAAATGCATCTATTTTTCGATCGCGAAAGTTTTTGTTCCGAGATTTGCGGGAAAAAACGTCATTCACGAAAGTTTACGCCATTAATTTCGCGATTTTTTCCTCTCCCGAAACTTTCTGCCTGCGAAAGTTTCTGTCGCTACAGTATTGTAAGTCCTGTTGCAGTTCTGTCCTGTCCTGTAAGTCCTGTATGTCCTGTTGCAGTTCATGGTTTATTATTCATTTCTTTGCAGGAAATTATGGTCATGCTGCTAGAAACTGTTTCTACAATACAAATCACGTTTGAGGAGATCTCCAAGAGCAAAGGACGATATTTTGCTTGTTATATACGCTGCTGCATAGAGAAGCTGATATTAGAAATAGATATCTAGCCGTAGCCTTTGATGGTGGTAAATCGTGTATTATCTTGATAATGAAAGCCATCGCTGAAAACCAACAGCTATCTACCAAATATCGTTACAAGGACCCTGGTCTCATTCATGATATTCTAGGTATCCATAGCTATGTTGATAAATCCTTCTATTGTATTTCAGGGTGAGCGTAACCCTTTGTAGTTATCAATGTATATCAATAAATCAGTTGAATGATTGTGTGTAAATTGCACTGCACTAGTTGCTGAATACTATCATTAAATGTTGTTTTGAAGGAAATTTTTGTGATTTCTGTTGTTGGATCTGTCGTGTGGAGATTTTTATGAAATTCAATGAGATTTTGAATTCGAGGTGGTACTTAACCAGTTATTGTAGCGGCTAAGTGCCGCTGGAACTGGGTATCGTTTTCAATAATTTTGGTCACAAACATTATATCCAGTGTCTCTAAAGTACTCCCAAAGGGTACAACATTTTCAAATAATTGCTCTCTTGATTCTACTTGGGAATTTGCAATTTTGCTGTTGTTTTCTTGCCAGTTTGCTTCCAGAAAGAGTAATTAATATGAACAATTGTTCCTACACAACGTGGACATTCAATCCAGCAGCACATCCCCTTGATTTACAGTATTGTTCTATTGGTCCCTAGCTTCAAAACTTACATCAGGATAAGACTGCGTTCACATGATACCGGCACATTTTGAAAACGATGAAAAATGTGACGGATAGGCGTCCCGTTCACACGAAAACGGCACATTTTTTGCCGGCAGATTTAGAAAACGGTAGATTTTGAAAACGGAACTCTAACCGAAACATTTTAGAAACAGCACTGTTTGAACATTCGCTATAAAACAAAACAAAACAACATTTTTCAACGCTTTTGGAACGAGACTGGTCGATTCTTTGGTTGTAGATACCTTTCTCTAGCATCGAAGTCTTGCAGCGAGTTGTTTACCGTCAAATTTCCTACCGTTTTCAAATTCTGCCGGTATCGTGTGAACGCTAGCTCAAATTTTGCTACCGTCACTTTTTTCACCGTTTTCAAAATGTGCCGGCATCGTGTGAAAGCAGCCTAAGAGCAAGGAGCTCCCATTATTACCTTTAAAAATGATAATTTATCACTTGGTCCCACCAGTAGCTTCAACTTCAAAAAAGTTACCCAAAGAGGAAGGAAGTTCTGGGAGTACAGAATTAATTCCTTCTGCTTTCTACTGTTTCCTAATTTCTACAGTACGGGCTCCTGCCAACCATACTGTTTAAATTTCAATCAGAGTAACAACAGAAAAAGCAACCTCTAGCTCATTTATACATACCATCATGAAACGCAAGTTGTACAACAGATAGCATTGATAAATCATTTTTACCTTATGAAGCTTACAGCAATCTGTAGTTGACCAACAAGGCCAAAATACAAAAAAACTAGTCCCTAATTCATATCTTCCTGCTGTGTAAATCTCTCCATAAAACCGCCCCACCAAGGTCCCCTTACAAGTGACTCACTCGCCCAGTACATTTCCCAACGGAAATCTTTCAGACAAAACTTGAAATGAGAGTAGGAAAACTTCGAAGTTCCCAACCCTTTTGAAAACTAACAAATAATCTCTGTTTCATAGATAGCAGAAAACATCCTTCACATGGAATGGGTTATATGTAGCTATTTCACGGGCTGTAGGAAACGCTAAATTTGTAAAAATATTGGTGTATGATACATCGAGTTATTCCTGTTCAAAGTTTAATTTCATTCATGATATATCGACTTGCTTTGTGTGTACCTTCTATTTCGTTTTTGAAACACTTGATTAGCACAATTTCTTGAGATCATGTCAATCTGCCGCCGATCGCGGAGGGGACACACAGAAGGAAAACGAGTCGATATATCATGGAAGGGAATAACTCGATGTATCATACATAGATCTTTTTTTCCAAATTCAGCATTTCCTACAGCCCATGGCTATTTCCGTAAAATTAACCGAATTCTAACCAAAGGTCAGGACAGAACAACGTTGTGAAATGTATTCTGACAAATAATTTGGACCAGATTATATTACCTCCAAGGTTTTTACTGTCTAAATCAAGGACCACGGAGTGATCCAAAAAGTGGATGGGCTAGGGAGCGAGTGTAATTTAGGGGTTCGGAGGCGCAGTCCTCAGAAAAATTTTTTGGGATCACACTCATTGGATTGCTAGAAAACGCCCTTTTCTTAATAGCATAAAGAAACCATTATCATCATATAGTGAGGAGTTTCAAGTATTCAATATCATCTACAAAATTATTGGATACCAATGGCGCCAATGCCTCGAGAAGTAGCAATTTGAGCTGTTTGTATGCTTTAATATTTGGCTAATTGAATCGTAGATCTGTAAAGTGTACTACAAAATCAAGAGCTTCGATATATATCCTTCTGAATTCATCTTTAACGGTTCCAATTTCAGCTTCTCTTTCAGCTGACCTATTGCTAATGATATTCAAAATTTTGTTAACAAAATAAAGCCATTTGTTGCCAAAAAGTGGCCAGGCTATAGCCCACCCAGCCTACCCTGCTCCGCAGTCCCTGCAAAACTTTTGGTCCTACACTATGTGCCAGATATCATCAAAGCTCTCTTTTTCCTTAAAAATTTACTTAAATTGACAATAGGACCATACTATAATTCACACATCAATGCACACATAGTTTGAATTTCTTATGTCTTTGCTTGTACAGCTTTTCACTTTTGGTGTCACTTTTATCAAGAGAGACTCAATGGGATGTCAACACCTCCTTTTCTCATTTTCTCAGACATGTATTCCAGCTAGACTTCTCAAGATGGTGCATCATTGTCTTCTGGACCTTTAATGTCAAAGAATTTCTGGAACAGAAAATAGCATGTGAAATGAGGATGCAACAGGAGCTTCTTAACTGCAGCACATACCTTGTGTGCATTAAAGTATTTTCAACTCCCTGAGAATTCTTAAGCGTTCATAAGAAAATGTTTAATTTCTTAAGAAATACTGCTTAAACTTGCTGGTCATGCAATTTAAAACTTCTTAACACAATGTAGTACAAGCCAAACAAATAGAATAGTGGGTATTGGATAAGCATTGCCTCTTCCTTGTCTACTAGTTCAGTCTTCATGGTCCATCCTAATTCACACAGTCATCAGTATTAGACTGTAAGCTAACTCTAAATCAAATAACCAATGGATATAACTGATAAAGGTGCTTGAATGCCAATAAATGAAAGGGTCATTCAATTTTGCGGTACAAGGTATACCTTAAAACTTGCTTTAATGCTCTCTGCTAACTTGATCAAATCTTCCCTCTCCTTGGCAATGTCACTTGAATCAACTGATGAAGAAAACATCAATCTAAAAACATCTATTCATATTTCCTCCCAAGGGTTCAAAGGGGGGCCATTTCGTACTTGATACATTCTTATGTTAATTCAAAAACAGTTTCCTCTTTACAATGGAAACTACACCTAGCTATAGTAGGTCTGTTACAAAACAATGTGCATAACTCTGCATTGCAGACTACCATTTGTCACCTTGAAAATAAAATGCCTCATATGACAGACTGAATTCACGACTGGATTGTGAGCATTTTGTTGCCAAAGATCTTCGGCACACAGTGAGAAAGTCTACTGCCTTTTGTAAATCTGTTTAAGTGCAAAATCACAATGGAATGCATAGGGTATCGGCAGTAAATTCCGGACGGCGGCATTTACCGGACAATTGGTTTATGAAACCCGTTTTACAAAATCCTTCAATCGCAAAGCAAACTTGCATTTTAATTTCATGTTCGCCATCTCTTACTCAATCTTTTCACATATCTTGAGTTTTTTAAATAAACTCCTGCTCACTGTAAATCCCTCATAAACAAACAGTGCTCCTGTGTGCATTCGAAAAGATGGTGTCAACGTTGCTTCTTGCAATAAACAGGTCAACGATATTCAACTTGTCAGATATGCAAGCAAAACGGAGTGATGCCGATGAAAACTACACAAATTAACTTTCAAGAGCTAACCGAATAAAATATAAAAAAATCACCAATGAAACTGTCGCTTTGCATGCCAAATTGACCATAAGCTTTGCGTCTGGAATATACCGCCACACGAGAATTTAGGCATAAACAACCCAACGGAAAAGAAGAGGTACAGAAATCACAAGAAGATGCAAAAAATTGCAAACTGTTAAGAAAAGAAACACAAAGTGATGTAAGTTGAGCGTGATAATTTTATTTTTCAATTTGGAAGGAAAGTCTCGGCTCCTTAGACCTCCAAACCTTAACCGTCCGGAATTTACCGCCGATATCCTAGTGCAAGGTGTCCAGAAAAGGGGTGGTATACAAATAACAAATGTTATTATTCTTATTTTGGGGGAGGTGTAGCACCATGTAAAGCCTTCTCATTAAAGGAACAGCAACAATCATCTTGCGGTGTTTTAAAAAACGGCAAATATGCCTGCGGGCCCTGTATTCCATTTCTGGTGGGCCTATGATAATTTTTATAATATTTCTGTGCTAAAGGCTAAGAGCCTGTCACAGATCTGAGGAGTGACCTCACCCTGGACCTAGACCATTGTACTGACAGACCACTTGTTCAGCTATAGTTAGATAAAACACCAAGAAAGAGGGCCAGGTCTAAAACACGGACATCGCAGACCTCGCGGACATGTCCGCCCAAAATCAATGTCCGCGTTTTAGGTTTTTGCCTAGGGAAAAACCTAAAATGCGGACATTGCGGACATATTCTAATTATTTGAGAAAAGCGTTAAAAAGTACGTTTCCACGATCATCGTTCATGGAGCATCACGGAAAACTAATGGTGCGCAATTTTCTTCAGGTCCGCGAAACCAATGTCCGCATTTTAGGTTTTCGCATAGGGAAAAACCTAAAACGCGGAAATCGCGGACATTGTCTAATTGTTCGAGAAAAGCGTTAAAAAATACGTTTCCATGATCATCGTTCATAGAACATCACAGAAAACTAATGGTGTGATATTTTCTTCAGGTCCGCGTAACCAATGTCCCCGTTTTAGGTTTTCACATAGGGAAAAACCTAAAACGCGGACATCGCAGACATTGTCTAATTATTCGAGAAAAGCGTTAAAAAGTACGTTTCCATAAAAGAAAACGCAAAGGACTCACCTTCACCTCTTGGTCTCACAGCATCACGACAAGAAGCCCCACATGAGCACTGACCAATCAAAGCCTCGTGTTTTCGCGCGCTTTCTGTGTGCGAGTGGTCTGCTTCCCAGAAGAAAGAGGGGGCGTCGGGGTTGCACGGGTTGCGTGTTTCGGCCTATTTTAGCCCTTGGGTTTCAAATTTTAAGTCCAAATCGTACGGGTTCCCGGACTTTGAATTGTGTCACGAGTTGCTAGTTTCGCCAATGTTTGTACTCGTGTTTCGGGTATTTCATTCAAAAATTTCTATTTTTTGAGTTTTCGAGGTCATACAGTCCATGAAATCATGGACTTGCCCAGTCATCTTTTTCTCTTACAAGTCCTTAGATCACTTGGACAAGTCCGATTACAATTACGAGGACGACAACATTTGCATGGACTTGCTTTCATTCAGAGGAAGCTTTCTGTGGGACAATCTTAACGATTAACTATAGCTACAAATAGTTGGAAGCTTTAAAACAAAGATCAAAACCTGGACGGGTGAACATTGTAATTTGTGAATGATGATCATGGAAACATACTTTTTAACGCTTTTCTCGAATAATTAGACAATGTCCGCGATGTCCGCGTTTTAAGGTTTTTCCCTATGCAAAAACCTAAAATGCGGACATTGGTTTCGCGGACCTGAAGAAAATTGCACACCATTAGTTTTCCATGATGTTCTATGAACGATGATCGTGGAAACGTACTTTTTAACGCTTTTCTTGAATAATTAGACAATGTCCGTGATGTCCGCGTTTTAGGGTTTTTCCTATGTGAAAACCTAAAACGCGGACATTGGTTTCGCGGACCTGAAGAAAATTGCGCACCATTAGTTTTCCGTGATGTTCTATGAACGATGATCGTGGAAACGTACTTTTTAACGCTTTTCTCCAATAATTAGAATATGTCCGCGATATCCGCGTTTTAGGTTTTTCCCTAGGCGAAAACCTAAAACGCGGACATTGACTTTGGGCGGACATGTCCGCGACGTCCGCGATGTCCGCGTTTTAGACCTGGCCCAAGAAAGAGGGAGGTTACCTTTGTTCGGGCCATTGCCAGTGTAATATTTGTAAATCAAGTCTGCCTCTGCATAAACGAAAAAACCACAGTACAGCCAAACCAGGTAATTGTTATATTTTCCAAGAAACTTCCTGAATCGGCCAGGATTCTTTAGTGGATCCATTTCACGTCAAGTTTTGTGGAATTTTCATCCTCTTGCGTCCGCCATTGCTGTTTTATTGATTTGAGCAGCAGCAACAACGTTTGGCCTCTCTTGGATGGATCTATTCAGTAAATGTTTTTATTTTTATGTATGTTCAAAATTCAAGACAACGCGCATACGCGAACTGGCGAAGAGATCCAGAGAAAGTGAGACAAGAACAAGGAAAAGAGAGAAGAGAGAGTTGCAAGTTTAGAAGGAGCTGAGTGTTAAATGAGATGGTAAGGATTTACAGTGGATTTACTGACACAATTGGGCAAAGATTTCCCGCAAAGTTCATTTTTCATTTGCTACAATAAGTGTTCATATCTTGATTTTCAACTTGTGAAGGTGAAGGTGACCCAAAAATAGCCAAAAATTGAATGGAAAAGAAAGACTTTTTGAACTTCGACCAAAAGAAATTACATCAGAAGCAGGAAAGCAAGCAAACGAACACATGATGACAAAATTTTACTTGAGACAAATGCTCGTTGGCGGACACGCTTCAAGGAAAATACAAAATAGAGGTTGTATTGTAATGTTAGGGGTCATCCAAAAATCCACTTGTGATCGCTTAACGGCATTTGGCCGCTAACTTTGTTATCCCCCTCCCTCCCCTCCTTAGCGGACCCCATCTTTTTTCTTTGTTATGAGGCTGTGCCGAAACATTGGCCTAAAAAGAGTTGATTGCTCATTCATATCAAATGGGAACATAAAAAAGGTATGGTGGCAAAAAAAATCGCTAAAATCGCTTCTCATTAGTTTCCATATGCAATATATGAAACCTTGATTTGAACACAAGTTAATCCGCTATAAGACATGAAATTCCTTAAAGTTCCAACAATGATCACTTAACCGATTTTTATAAAACCCCTTCCTCCCTTAGCAGCCAAATGCCACTAACTGATCACGACTGGATTTTTGGACGACCCCTTAGGACTAACAACAGTGATAGAAATCCTATCATCTGACCAGAGTGCTAATTATGTTGTGTATGTGGAAGATCGTCCGCACACCATTCCAGGAAGAACACCAGGCGTGCATCTTACATGCGCACTGAGCAAACTTATCAGTCTTGTCATCTGATTGGATAATGCTAAATTCAAACTTGAGTTGACTAATTCACACATGTTGCAGAACAAATGAGACTTGAATGAGCCCTAAATCTGGAGCAAAACCTGCAATCGCTGAATAATTCATTTGAGTGAAGCATATTTGTGACCTGCCACTCTCAAATCCCCGCAATATAATTCAGTAGGTATACTTTCATCTCGGTACTGATGCATCTCCATCCAAAAGCAGTGCAAAATTCAAATATAGAGAAATGTTGAAACTGTGTCTGCTAGAATGCAAACTAATCTTTAATGTCTTGTTCAATTTCTACTATTGCCCTAGGCAGTCTGGAGGTCAACAAGTATTTCATGGACAAACACCCAAGGACCATGGACTGGGCAATATTTTTGGCAAGGTGCCCAGGGGCCAGACAAGAAAAAAAGGCACATTCTCAGGCCCCGTCCACACGTATCCGGATATTTTTTAAAACGGATCTTTTTTTAACCGTTTGGGTTAGCATCCACATGGAGACAGCATTTTCGGTCACCAAAAGCGAAGCTTTTCGAAAATTCTCTCCAGAGTGGATCCATTTGTAAACACCGTTTTCATGTTGTTGTGTGGACAGGTGAAAACGGAGCTTTTTGAAAACACTGACATCACAGCATTGATTTATACCCCATAAGAGTATTGGGGATCTTTGGGGATCACGCAAGGGCATTTTGATTGTTTTTTATCTTATTTGTCAAATTTCGAACAGTGGAGTTTGAATGCAGCAGTGTCTTCATGTGGATGGGGATATTTTTAAAGACGCACGAAAACGCTTCTCTTGTGAACACGGATATTTTTTATACGGATAAAAAAGATGCGTTTTCAAAAATATCTGGATACATGTGGACAAGCCTCAATAGCTTTATAGTATATGCAAAAACATTAGTATTGTCAAATAAACTGGGCCAGGGCAAAAATTGACTGTCAAATGCCCAGCGACCAGGAATTCTTATGTGCAAATGCCCAGGGGTGTTGCAAAGGATGGTCAGGCCAGGGGTTGAATGAGACATAGCTTCATATGCGTTTGCTGTTGGTGACTGGTTAACCTTAGTGATGGCTAGTTAGTGGTGCTTGTTGTGTGTGGCCAGAGGTAAATAACATGTTAAGGGTGCACTGGAAAGTAGGGCAATTTTCTTTGAGACCTCTGGTGTGCAAGAAAGGCCCTCTACTATCTGTCTATTGTCTGTTTTGAATACCCTTGTTTTTAGGTGTGCAAGTTCAACACTTTCCACTGTGATGCAGATATGGGATGGGTTTTTTGCCCAAAATATGCTAAGCCTGTTTACTGAACCTTACATGCAAGCAAACAAAATTCTGGAATTAAGTATGCAATCAAACAATCAAAGTTGGACTTCCATTTCTTCACAATTCCATTTCTTCAGTCTTGAGAAGATGGGACTATTTTCAAAACTTCTATACATACTGTAGTATTCTTCAATGGAATACTGCTGGTTCACCTTTTCTTGTTCTTTGAATTTACACCTGTCCTTTCTGCAACAGGTGACTATGAAGAAGTAACAATAAGTATGGAAAATGTCACTGTCTCAATCAAGAAGTTAGTTGAGAGCATCCAAGAAACCCTAAGCAAAGCAAAAGAGCTACGGTCATCATCTGAAGAATCTTTTTTCATTGATGACTTTGGGATACTTGCCAAGAGCATAGGTCATTATGCGGATTGTTTTAAGCAGCTTGGGATCAAAACAAAGGCAGAGTTTGATGGTATCATTGGACAATACTATGCCAAAAGAGATGTGCAAACTGCAGTAGAAGATATGAATGAAGTGGAGGATGAATGGGGAAAGTTTCTAGAGGACTGTGATTGTTTGATGAACAAAGGCATAAGGGAAGGCGGAAATAGACTTGTAAAGGGAGACAAAGTCAATCTGAAGGATAAGCTAGTTGATGCAAGGAGTGGAAGGTAATATGGGTTTAAATTATTCTTTATTTGAATTTTTTGGAACATAATGTAGCAAACACTTGAAATGCAATACAGCATCTTATTGAGCTCCTAACGGAGACATTGGAACCTGGGGGCATTGGCAGTGGGGACATGTAGCCTCTAAAATTTCAGAGCAAACCTAAAAGTGCCCTTTTTGTTTCCAGATGTGCCTCTTTTTAAGACTGATATGGATAGAATATTGTTGATTCTTACTTCCCTATTGGTTTTCTTGCAGTTTCCAGTATAAATCAGATACTATCAGGATTTGCATTAGTTTCTTCTAAGTTTGCATTCTTGCCATTAACTTCCAATGTCTTCTAAAGATTCCATGAAAGAGTGCCTTTGAAGTGCCATGCCCCTCCAAGTTCAGGATGCTTAAGCCCTGCTAAAAAGCAGTCTTTTTTGGAACGTTTGCTAAATATTGTAACTAATATGAAAATATTGTTGATAATTTGAGAAGAAACACAAGACTTCACAAAGAGATCATAAAGGGAAGAAGTTTGTGTTTCAGATTGCCAAGATCAGCTTTGTTAAGTTTCCTTGGACCCCTGTTTTGGACTTAGGAAGGCCCCTTTCACAGCACTTTCACAGCCCAGAAGTTTTGGTTGCCCCTATGAATATCTTCCGGCCCCCTACCCTGCATTAATGATGGCTGATCTCTTATTGAGGTCTAAAATATAGTGGCAAGGGGAAATTTGTCGCTCTTCTAGTTGTTGGTTCAATAATTTGATGACGTAGCCACGATTTTTCAAAGCAAAACAAATGTTACAGATTTTGAACAGGGAATTGATTTAAAGCCAGTTCAGATCTTCAAAACAATGAGAAGCGTGTTTCATTCCAACCTGGGAAGAGGCAGCTCAGTCGAATGTTTCCAGAACTATTCAGGAAATTTACTAGGCCAAAGAAAATTGTGAAATATACTCATACCATAGCATTTTTTTTCTGTGACAGATTGCGTCGTGTCACTTTTTTGGGTCACCCTGTATCCTCCTGCCTCTACTGTAAAAATTCTTGTTTTACCTAGGGAAACGAATCTTCAAGAGATCATCAAAGACGCTAATATTCAACGACTTCTTCTCATATTCTTACGTCACTTTGCTTGATTACCATGACGTGATCACGTAGCCGAAGTTCTCCAAAGAAAGCATGAATTCGAGGCTGCTGGATCATCCATTGTAATAATCAGTTTTGGGAAAAAGGTATGATGTTGTAATTGGCAGATCCGAGGGTCTGAGGAGCATTTCACATCAATCTCGTATCAAAAATCCTTAAATATGCTTTTGTTCTGATGAAATCTTGTACGCTTTTTCGAATGCTTGGAATGCCTCTCGAGCAGATCATTTGGGTATGGCCAATTACGTACATTGATATTGTAAAAAAAGTGCTTACAGAAACGTTGGAAACTTAATCCATATTTTAAGGCCCCCATTTTTCTTCTCTGTTGCTCAGTTTTATCAAGCTACGTAGTGCTCATATGGTAATAGACCTTTCAGCTATTCAGCAAAAGAGCCTTGATCAAGCGTTATTTTTTAGCCATTTTTATACGCTAGGCTCGAGTGAGTGGCGTTAGAGCTTCCATCACTATGGTGCACACTCGAAAATTCTACACAATGTCGTAAAATATCGTTCGATTGAGATTGTGTTTTCAGAATAGCTAAAAGGTCTATTGCATTACCATGAGCGTTAGGACACCAAGTATGTAGCAGTTTGAAATTTATATCAGAAGCGAGCCACCTTAATTTATTGTATTTTTGTGTTTTGAACTTCAAAAACCGAAAAATTTCAAAATTACTAAACAGTGAAAGGTGGTTGTATATCAAGTAATAATAAGTTCAAAACACAAAACTACAATGAATTTAGATGGCTTACTTCTGATATGATTTCAGACTGCTACACACTGGGTGTCCAAACGCTCATGGCATTACTACGCTATTAGAAGAGCAAGGGCAGATTTGTAATACAATAGCATCAGTCGCTTTGGTTCACACCTCATTTCAAAGCGATTAGCGAATGCAAGCAAAAGAAATTCTCTCAAGTAGAAATTCATGAAAACGAAGCTGCAAAGTTGCCCTGAAACCAGTATGGCAAACTCTCGTTTGGTGCGGGCGAAGGGATGTTTTTAAGAGAAGTTATGTGCTTATAACGAAAGAAAAAGGGTAAATCTAAAGTTCTGTCTCGCGGATGTTGTTTATTTGATTCAGGAGCTGAGGAGTGACTGCGTACATTTGAGCAATATATATGCGAAATTGGAATGCACTCTGTTCGCTTTCTGAATCAAATAAACAAAATCCGCGAGACAGAACTTTAGATTTACCCTTCTTCTTTCGTTAAACGCACATACCTTCTGTTAGAAACCTCCCTTTATCCGCACCAAACGAGAGTTTGCCGTGCTGGTTTTAGGGCAACTTTGCGGCTTCGTTTGTTTTGAATTTCTGCTTGAGAGAATTTCTTTTGTCTGCACGCGCTAATTGCTTTGAATTGAGGTGTGAACCAAAGCGACCGATGCTGTTGTATTAAAACATCTGCCCTTGTTTATTAGAAGCTGTTTTATTTGTTTTGCTAGGTTAAGCAGATCGAGAGATATTTTGAGTATAGTAGTAGGGAGCTTTTTCTGAGATATCTTGTATTCATAGACCTTTCAGCCATATTCTGGGAAAGAATCTTAATCGAACGGTCTTATGATGCAATTAGAAGAATTTCCGAATGTGCATAATAGTGATAGAGCCTCTAACTTAACTCGATCGAACCTCGCGTATAAAATTGTATAATGATAACGGTCGATCCAGTCTCTTTCGTAGAATAGCTAAAAGGTCCAGTTGCTAAAAGGGTATTTAGTGAATGAAATATGTTTCACTTGCAGTGAATGTAAGACTGTGTGAAAATCAGCCGCAGTTTTCTCCTTCGTTTTCATTACATTTGCTTCTTATAGCCAAGCCACAGTTTATGGTACACGGTATGCCTTCACTCTATCAGGATTGTTTTCAAATGATTATGCAAAAAACAAATACCTATAAAAAAGATACCTATAAAAAAGAAACTTGATGAATACATGACAAAATTAAACTAACCAAAATGGCATTTATTTCATCGTTCAGTCATTAAGTCAATAATTCATTCAATCATTTATTCATTCATTCATTCAGTCAATCATCCATTCATTCATTCACTCATTCATTCATTCATTCATTTACACGTAAGTCATTATTGATCCGCTCAATCATTTTCGAAGAATTATACGGATCTGGTTTGCCATTACATTAGCACCCATAAGCGTTTGAACCAGGAGGCTGGGGAAGCGGCAGCTCCCAACATTAGAATAATTCACAAAATCAGCCGTTTAGGGCAAACATCCGCTAAGTTGGGCAAAAACCTTCCTGAGTAATGGATTTTTCCTCGGTTGCTCGGGCAGTGCCCCATGTTTAATCTTTCCATGCGCTTATGTTAGCACTAGCCAATTCACGTTCACAGGAAGGTGCTAGGAGATGGTTGTCAACAAGTGGTTGTTCCTTCCCTATGTTTCTCGACGAAGACCGAAATCTCTACAAACAGTTTGATTTGCCGCGCACAATGAAGACTGTATGGAGTATTCAGTCTGTAATTCGATATGCTGAATTCGTTTGCAGCGAGAGGGAGTTTTATAAACCAGAAGTTGACGATGACCCTCATCAGCTTGCAGGTGATTTCATCATCAATCACAATGGTATCATCGAATTTATTCATCGTTGCAAATCACAACTTGATCGACCTTCAATACAAACATTACTATCAACATTGGCTGACCTATAGACCTGTTCTGTGCCATCATACTGCAAAAAATAATGAAATTTCTCCACATTTTTTGTTGAGGAAATTTTTGGGGAAACGGACTCATTTCCCGTAATTTCCCAAAGGGGAAATGGAAATTTCCGTTTCCCTTAAATTTCCCATAAAAACTTGTCCATTTCCCTTAAATTTCCATCCACGAACTATGGGGAAATTTTGGTATTTTTTGCTGTGATAGGTTTAAAATCTTTAGATCGGTGTAAAAAGGCGGATGTAAAATCTATGACTTAGCACTGCTCGTTAGAAACTGTAGCTTCTGTGCTATAAAGGTATCGTTGGACGTTCAATGATTCTTGAATATTTTTTTTTGAATCCCAACGTATTTTATGTTTCAAATCATTTGAAGATGTGATGTCATCAAATTTCTAAATCTTAAATCGGAAAGGTGAGAGAGACTTTCGGGAGAGAGAGAGACTGATACCATATTGTCGATATTCATAAACTAGATTCTTCTTGAAAATTTTTTATCTATTCTTCAAAAAGTTTAAGAATGACGATCATCTAAATCTTTTTTGAAAATTTTCCTGAATTCTTGAAATTGAAAAGCACCTTTATTCAGAAAATATTGAAAATTTCGGAATAGTCTTAAGGGTACAATTTAGCAAAGTAGCTAAAGTTCTTTGAAGCCATTCAGTTCAAAGGAATAGGTCATAGAATTTTACACCAATCCTTTCAAAGATTACGAACTTATGCATTCCGTACTTTATCAATGCTAAAAGAATACGATTACTGCTGCAGGCGTAAGCAACTGAGAGGAAGCTGCGAGGGAGAAAGAAGAGGAAAACGAACTATTCGCTTTTCTCTTACTTTTCCCTTGCATCATCCTATTAGTGGTTACGACTCCGGGTCCTTGTATTTCTTCAGCGTTGATAGACCACGGGATGGAGATCATAGAAACCATTGTCTTTGATTAGTTGTGATTTACGATTCTTGATTCACGATTCACGATTCACGATTCATGATTTGGTTACAAGGAATCGTGTTGATTCTACTAGTTTGGCAATGGGAAACAACAGACAGGCCATGTTCGAGAAATTGGTACAAGCCAAACATACCTTTCGATAACTTGCAATAAGGCCCAGGTATTCATTTCGATGTGGCATAAGGTTCGAATATGAATTCTCCAAAAATTGGTGTAGCAATGGGTATCTTTACGAAGCTTGATGGTATGCCTCCAACCTAGTCTGCATCCAGGCTACCTCCAACAACCCCTGGTTCAATAAAAGTAACTTGAGAGACGATGATTTCCGTTTATTGTGTGAATACCTAGTGTGCCGAAGAAGGTACCTCATTTTGAACGGAAATAGGAACGAAACGATAAGACATTATTATTTTCTGAGTGGACAGCTAAATTCATCAATTTGCAACTTGGACTCGCATACCTTGTATTTAGAAATCATCCACCAAACACCAGAGATAAAAGCTTGCACAGTCAAATTCACAGTGCACCCGAAACCAGAGGTTTTGAAAGAGGGTCGTAGCCATGACTTGTACCATGGATATTTTCCAAAGCACCTGCTGTAAACTTAAACTGTCAATTATTCCCTTTTGAAAAGAATAAAAGACCGGTCGACATCACCCTAAGTAAAGAAACACAATACAAATGTGGTAAGAATGATAAAGTCATGCAGCATCTCCAAAATGAGCATGCGTCTGCTCCTTTTCCTTCTTCTTTGACACTTGGGATTGAATGCAGTACA